>JANRGW010045646.1:0-23071 GCA_024733675.1 Psilopsiagon aymara | reverse complement strand
GGCCGAAAGTCAAAACCACAGCACTGCACCAGCTACCAAGAAGGGGAAAAATGACTGCTACTGCTGAACCCATGACACATAGTTTGCATCCAGATAATTTGCAAATCCAGAGCAAGGTTTGCTGCCAGTAGCAGTGTAAGTACATTATAACGGTATTCTTCTAGGGAAATGAGCCATGGTATATTAGGGATGGTAGAGCATCAAGGAACAGAGTGAGCTGAGGTTTCTCCCCACAGCGCTACATTGCATGATATGAACACAACCTAAACGTCATGAATGAACAAGGCATACTGCTGAGCTTGTGCGACTTAAATCAGACTTTTCCTGGCACCTTTTTTGTTCCTTTGGGGGTAACAAGGTTTCTGGAAGACTTTTAGCCTACCTCAGGTTGAGCTGAACCTTAACCTAAACTAACCTGTAAAGAAAAAGAGGTTTGCACATTACAGCCAAGTTTTCCACACCTATGAGGGTTACCTAGCTGTGGGAATCCCATCTCTTCCTCCTGACAGCACTGTCTATACCATAACACTTAGGTTTCAGTGGCATTTTAGATTTTAAACTACACTAGGATATCTAGCTCTTCCTCTCTTATTTTTCTTCATTAATTCTGACTCTTCACCTGTTTTCCATTTCATATTCCCGGAGACATAAACTGCAAAAAATTAGCTCTTATTTGCAACTAATAACATCCTCAGCTGAGAAGCTTATATTGGAGTCATATTTGCTTGAGAGATACTGAATCCCCTTGAGACTGTCTGCCACAGATATTATCCCTTTTAATTTCCAGTTCTTTTTATCACAAACCTTTCTCTACGCTACGGGACTGTGGAGATTACACAATAGGTGCTCTAAATAGAAATGCTCCAAGATTCTTAAATCTCCATCTCCATCTCAAATTGCTACTTAAAAGCCAGTCAACTTTGAAGAGTTTTTGTAACAAGGAATGTATCGGTGAAGCAAGTAGTTCCAGTTTGAGTTACCTATCCCTTTAAATTCTGTATACCATCCATTAATACGCATAATGCTGACTGAGAACTATACTCTCTGCTCCTATCATTTTTTCTCCGCAGTCTTAAGTGGGGTCATCTCCCTTATCACCAGGAAATCAATGCCAGGTTACTGTGCCATCAATTTAATTGAGGGGAGGGCTGCTTAAAGCATCTCACATTTCCCATCGAACATAATGGGATTCTGCCTCCTCCTGACCTGTGATGGTGAAGGGACCTTCCCCAGGTGAAGGCCTGACCCAAAGCCCAGCCACCCCCACCCCAAACCACACTGTCCCCTGCTCCCAAACACTGGGGGTCTTCGTTAATCTTTCCTGTCAATGGCAGCTAGGAGACAGAGGAGCTTCCAAGATAAACGTTGCCTTCCCCATTAAGATGTTTAAATATCGTTTGACAATTTTACCAGGCACATGCTCTCCAGGGCATTACATGCGTTTAAGAAATGATACTACGGGGGAAAAGGAAGGAAAGATCATCTAGCTTTCTAGACACAACAATTGTGAATGTACAGTGAGTTTTGTTCAGTTGTTTTTAAATACATGGTAAATAGACATCTTTCCAAAGGTGATGCTCAGCAATCCTGATGACTGCTGTCCTCAGGGTAGTTTTGGAAGGAGATTTAGGATTACTCTGGGAAAGTAGAGGACAGAGCTTTCCTACCACTAGCCCTCACTGGCTGCTAAGGTTTTGGAAATTGCAGATAAGGCTGTATATTGCTGCAGTCTCCTTTGTGGCACCAGCAGAAACCAGTAGAAACCAGTAGAAAGCTTCTGAAGAAAAAGCTGACAGCATCAGAAGAAGGAACATCACAGCTTTATTTGCATTACTGGTATTCATTGGAATGTTAGAAGTTTGTGGTCCTTTTTGCCTTATCCCCTCCTCCTTTCCTTCAATATATCCAACTGATATTGGTAAGAAATACAATCATTTTCAGCATCCTACGCAATGACATACATATATAATGTGTATTTATATACATATATATAAGCATGAGGAAGATACACCCTCCCCCACAAGACAGCAAAAATACAAACAACTACAGAAAGAACAGGATTATTATTCCAGTATGGTAACAGATATTTGCAAAGAAAACACATATAGAAAGATCTATATGGTATTTTTCATACCTATCATGGCTAAAATAACTTCTATCAAGACCAATCTTCCCTCTTCAATGACAAAACATGAGCTAAGTTCAAAAAGCACACTTCAAAACATTGCCTGGTGGCCCCTGAGAATTGAACACAGATAGTCTTTCTTTCAGGTGCAGCACATTATCCGATCAACACAAACTCATTTCCATAAGAAATTCTAGCCTCATCATGCAACCTTTGTGTTAATTTAAAAAACAGCCCTTGATTTTGAAATAAAGTTGAAAGTACAGTGTCAGAACAAAGTGAAAGAGGTATCATTAGCCTTCAAATGTGACAAATAAGAAAGACACAAACAAGTGTCAGGATAATTAAAAAGGCA
The DNA here is from genome assembly GCA_024733675.1 of Psilopsiagon aymara. Lineage (NCBI taxonomy): Eukaryota > Metazoa > Chordata > Aves > Psittaciformes > Psittacidae > Psilopsiagon > Psilopsiagon aymara. The sequence goes on along the minus strand of JANRGW010045646.1, from coordinate 20,591 downwards.
TTGTTCACTTTTTAGAAGAAAAAAAATGAATTGCACAAGAAATATTAAGCTAACAAAGAAAGAGCAAATATGAGTAGAAAAAATGACAGTTATCTGCAAAATTCATAAATGTGTCTTTTGTATAACTGTAATGATCATATTTTATGCTGTCACTTTACATTTAATTGCTCACCCTGGTACTTTACTTCATAGAAGCCATCAGTACCCCACAGAGCCAGATGCTGAATTGCAAAAAAACATACTGTGACCACAGACTTATAGGCAAGTAACTTTGCTGAGCTGTGGTGTATGACAAGTTAATTTTTGCAATTATACTTTTTTCCAAGAATAAATGAAACTGCAGGTCATTACTATTCTATATCATTAAAAAGAGGCAGAAAATGTTCTTGATCATAAAGGCCTCAAACTCATTTTTTCATTACTTTGACATATGAAAGCAACTTTTCAAGCTGCTTTTCCTCAATGTGACTTAATGAAATAAGCACCACCTCAGCTGAAATATGTAAACATCTTGATACATTAAGAAGCACATAACTAGGGAATATTGTTATTATTACACAATGCTAACCCATCATGGGTCTAGCAGAACAGAAATGCTATATGGGCTACGCTAACTCCCAACTGTTAGCTCTGCTGTATTATACTAGATGTAAAAGTACTGAAGAGACATGTTTGCCTAGTTGTCATGAAGACTGAAACTGTCCTGTTCATTTATCTTCTTATGAGACGTTAAATGATAGAAACATTTTTGAAAAGAACTGAGCATGAGCAATGTCCATCGCTGTAAAATTGTCTGTGCAATCAAACAGCACAAGGGCAGATATCATTACAACACATGTAACGCCTGTTTTCTGCATCTGCGCTTATACCATCCGAAGAAAGACTAATTAAGAACTCAAAAGGTGGGTGGTTCTTTGAATTTCAAAATATTTACTGAACATAGAGAGCTCAGAACTTTCCAGAGCACTCTTTCTCATAAAATTCTTTTCATTGTCTTCCTAATTGCTTTATTTTCCCATCACCAATATAAACTGCAACACTCCAAGTGGGGAGAAGAGATTCTGCTCTCCAGACAAAGAATATATTTATTAAGACAAAGAACAAGAGGAAAATGTTCCAAGTGTCATTGCATCTGTTTGCAATAAATGTCAAGAACCTTTTAAAAATTGACTACAGAGCTGACAAAAGACATCAAGTTGACAGCCGAAGAGCTGGAAATCCTCAGCTCACCCACTGAACAAGTGAATACAGTGACCCCCTCCCCAAACAAAAAAAAAACCCAAACCATACAGTTTTTCAGAATCTTCTCTACAAACTCATCCAATCCTTCTCTACCAACCCATCCAATTTCAGTACTGAATGAGCAAAATACATCCTTTGTTACCACACCCTTCAGTACATATCCTAAATGAAGAGTGATTAGTTACTTCATTTTTCTGTTCTGAGAATGAGGGACCAGGGACCATTAGACAGGTAATGTAAGAAACTGTCCAATAAATCCTTTGACTGAGATTTTCAAATTCATGGATCTAGAAACAAAAATCAAACTGATTTCTTAAAACAGGCTGTATGCAACTTCATGCTCTACTGTTGTACAAGCCCTAGAGCTTTCCTTCCAAACAAGAGCCTCACCAATTCTGAAATTATTTATAAATACTATATTTTGAGAATTTGGGATGCCTCTCCCTCATTCTCCATTCGATCTCCTTTTGTGGCAGCCAAGGCTCCCTATGCATGAGATTCTCTCTATTCATTACAGGTTCTGCAATAGCAGTTTCACAGTGTTTTCACAAGCACACAACAAGCCTCTAAACACGCTTGCTATCAAAAAAAGAAACACTGGACAAACATGGTATTTAGCTGTTTTTCTCTCACTTAAGATACTAAGACTTTCCTCCTTTAAGGAGGTATTTTTATCAGGAAGAAGAAATTAGAATTACGAAGGAAAAAACAAATGTATGGTTTGAACTGCATACCACTGCATACAAGTCTTCTATAGAAAAGAAACTCTATCCAATTACTTCTGTGCAGCTACAAAATAGGAGGAGGCTGTCCATAGGCAGACATGGAACCAAAGAGCTTTTGAAATCTCAGTGCCACAATTTTAATCTCAATGCATCCTATTCGCAAACAAATCATTGCTAAGGAAATAAAACTTCACCATTGTGAATGAAAGAATAATATTAAATATAACTAAAGTACTTAGTAAAGAATATATGTCTTCCCCTGGACTACCAATTACTTTGCTGAGAATTTATATATGCAGCATGGAACTTGTTTTTCCAATTGTTTTTTGTTCTACAGCATTTTAAAGTCATGCCTATTTGCAGGACGAGGAATAATAAGCTTTCCTTTCCCACAAGTAGAAAAAAAAAGAGAAGACACTTGACTAATTTTAATTTAAAAATGTTTATCAGAATTCCTGTTACAAACAACTTGAGACACTGCAATCATATTTAAAAAAAAACCAACAAAATGACAACAAGAAAACAGAAGTCTGAAGCAAATCCATTTACACACTAACCACCAGCAGTTTAGCACCTGCATCACCCAACAATGAGGAAAGCCAACACGTGTTCCCTTTCTGCTTGGAAGGGAGTATTTAGGAAAATGGCAAGTACCTGATGCTGCTGTTGTCAGGTTACCTGCATAAGCAAAGATATAGTAAAATAATCTTGCCTCTGTGCAGACCTTTGTGAACTTGTGAGCTTTAGCAGAGCTCAGTGCAGAGACATGGGATTACCTAGGCAGAATGTTTCAGAGTCGGAGCTTAACATGTGAAAGACTAAAACCTACCTACCATCTCTCCCCCTCTTTCACTGTCAGCTTTCATCCGTATTCATTATTTTTAATGTAAGACTGCTTTTGCATACCTCACAATATACATACATTTTATTATATGCATGACTAGAACAAGAAAAAGAGTATTATTGTAAGAGAGATTGCTCAGGTTTTTTCTGAACCCTTTCCAACTCCCTTTCACCTTCAAACCAAAGGCAACTAATGAGCAAATTTAAAATAAAACACCGTTAAAGCTCTTGCTCACAACACATTATTAAAGCCACCATACTGCAGTTCAATATATGATTAAAAGCAAATTGAAAGTATTTGTTAAAAAGCTTTTTATCACATAATATAAATACAAAAAGTAGCAGATGCTCTTTAACTGTCAAATATGGATTTTTCATATCTGGTACACAATTTACTGTCACAAGCTCTTTGGTGCCACAGAAGTATTAGTACAGCTATTAACTATTTAATTCTTTAGCTGACACTGTGTTTTAGGAAAGGGATTTAAATAATTTACTTCTATGTTCTACCATTCAAAATTTGCTGCTAGAAATTCATGCAACGAAGTTGTAGAAAAAAAACACATGACGCTTGTTGATAGTGATATAAGACAGGATTATTATAAAAACCAATTATATCTTTTCATTCTCTTTTGCTTAATTAAAGAAGAAGAATCACTATCTTTCTCAGCAGTAATCATGTGGAAGCTGTATAGCACAGATACAGTAATTAACTTAACCTTATCACTTAACTCTATTGGGTCATTCAAGTGAGGCGCAGTATCAGAGCTCAGAATCAATGCTGTACCGCTAACATCTTTGAGCAGTTCAGAGATTGAATAATGCCATCTGTAAATGGACAGTCTTTGTTCCTGCTTAGCTATGCTGGATAAATGCTCCCGCTCATAACTTCAATATGGCAGCTTAACCATTTAATCATTGTACATTAATACATTATCAATATTGTGAACATGTAAGTACAAAATTACTTGTCAAAGTAATCAGATATTACCGATTTTTGTGCATAAATATGATACTTGTAGGATTTTGTCTTAATTATATATTTTCACCAAAGACAATATAGACCAGATTTTTTTTGAGAGAGATTGAAAAGAATGATCATTTCTAGATGTAAATTTATTTTCCCTTCATCTAAAGCAGATTTTTTAAAATTGAAAGCAATGTTCTGCATTTGCTTTGTTAAATGAACCAAATGTGCAAAGTTAAGTGTATTTCAGCTATACAGGGAATACTTGGGCATCTAGGGGATATTCATAACTGAAGACTTATGCTGTATCACAACAAATTAAGCGTAATTAAACACTCTGTTCAGTGTCTATTGTTAATTGCAGCAGCTAATTTGATGCTTAGTTAGTCTTATGTTCCAAACTATTTCCAAGCACACAAAATTCTTCCATTTAAAGTTATTGCTTATAGGCCTAAACTTATTTTTTCCATTTTCATTTGACAGATTTTTAGCTCATTTATTACTTTTGTTAAACGATCAGAAATTCCCTTGCCAAGGCAGTACTTTGAGGTCCTTCACTTTCACCAAGTCAGACACTAAATCATAGGGGACAATTATCAGCAAATGCTCTCCGACAGGTCCTAAGCCTGCTGAGGTAATGCAGCTGACAAACTTTGATGCGCCATGCCCGTGCACATTATGTTCACGTAGTGTGTACATCTGGGCACCCTTTATGGCGATGCAGCAAACAGCCAATCATTTATTCCACTCTAATTAGCACACATGTAAATCCTCACCAATCAAGCCACTCACAGGGTTACCGTTGTGGCAGCCATATAGCAAGCTGGCAGGACACGGGAAGAAAGTACAAGAAGCAACTATTGGGTTTGATTTGAACCTGCCGTCACGCAACGGCAGGCCCCCCCAGTCCTGACTGTAACCAGTTCTCCCCTTCACAACCCATCATCGAGCTACACAAGAAAAAGGTCATCAGGCAGACTGCCCACCAGCCAAGATGCTTTGATTCTTCACAGGCTTTGGGAGCACACCTGAAGCGACACGCGTCTCCGATAGCTTACAGCACAATAGCTGTCGTGGGCAAAAGTCAGGCATAGCTTTAAAGCATGTGGCACAGCATGGAGTACACGTTACCTTAAAGAAGCACTGTCCACCTCAATATTTTAGACCCTGTTATGTCACCAGGAAACTATCTGCCAGGTGTCAGCATTCCTTTTCTTCCTCGCAACCCAGGTGCCTCTGCTGTAGCTCTTTTATTTTGAAACAAAGAGCAAACGCCTTCCAAAGGACAGATTAAGGCACTCAGAAAAACTACTGATGCTGGTGGATACTATGCAATTCCAAAGAATACTGCATGCTTTGAAACACTTAACATGGTTAGCCCGCATTTCCTAAAACTGACGCAAGTAACTATGTAACTATAGTGCTATTCATTACTAAATTACAAAGTGCTCTGTTTCAAAATGGCCTTAAAATATGCACGCTTACTGTAAGGGATACAACAGTTAGCTTGAAAGTACTCCTCAAAACAGAGATCATTTCTGTTTAGAGTAAAAGTCCACTTAAGTCATGTACCTTCATGCTTTCAGTCTTTACTGAAAGAAAAAGAAGTAAAACTGCATTTAGCAGTAGGTTTTAGTTACACTGATTTACATTTTTATTCAGCAAACTGGAAGGATGGAAAGACAGAATCACTAAATGAATCTTCAAATTTTTTACAGTTATGGGTGCTTGTAATCACCATTTATCTTCATCTGCATGTACACAAAAATGTTTATAAATTGATTTGTTTATAATATAGAAATCAATGAAACAACTAGTTATGAGAAGTTTGGCATTGGTTCATTTTCAAGCAACTGGTCAATAAAACATAGGATTATATGGACAACCAGAACAGAGAGACAGAAAGAAAAACTGAACTGTCGTGGTTCTTCTCAATATAAACTGAAGCAAACACAGTAGGATAAGAATAATTTGCTCAGGAATTAAGAGTCATATTTTCAACCAAGTTTTATAAGTACAAGAAAATGCAAAATGAGATTATCTTCCCTACAGTAACAGAGAAACAGGACAATAATGCAGCAAATACCATATGCTTACCAAAAACCAACCAAACAAGCATATTTGTCTTGAGAAATACTCAGCTCTCATGAACAGAAAAATACTGGGTAGGGTGAGGCAGAAAGAAATGCCTTCCTCACGTTATATATGCTTTCACTGTCAATACTGCCTCTTCAGTTAGCCTGCCCTTGCTACTGAGCTAACACCAAGTGAAGAAATAGGTGATAACCCTCAGACTGGATACAGGAAGCTAGGTAGGATGGTCCCTACCAAGTTAATAAGAAATTGTTGCCTACTTGAGTATAATGAGAGTGCTTTCAATGGCAAGGGAAATGACCTTACGAGTTTTATTGACTTTTGAATCTGCTGTTGGGATACCTGTAACTTACCGACTGAAATTAAACATCCCTACTTCACCTCCTAAGTGAAGGAATTCACTTCCAAATCAATTGGAACATTTATATTTGTGTGATCACCGGACACCTGTGGCTTTGCCAAGCTTGAGGCAGGAAAGGGTGGCTTGTGCAAGGCAGCCATTTGCTGGGGGACAGCCAGAGCTTGGACCTCCTCACACCCTGCCCTGCTCATCGAACACTGTATCAGGGATCCCCAACCCAGAAGGGACAGGGGGTGACCCAGCGCCACACAAAATATGGCCTTTCTTTCCAGACCCCAAGGTCCGGCAGCACCCTCCCGACTAACCCCAGGCAACCCCTGGGCATGCCCAAGGCCAGGACAAGGAGTGCCAGGGGGAACAACGGCCCCGTTTGAGCCCCAGCAGGCAAGGGAGGACCCCACTCTGGCCTGGCTGCCCCAGGGCAAATTTGAACACAGCTGCTTTACCTCCTCCAGCTCTACAGAACATGTTTAAAAGTTATATGTTAGGAGTTTTTAACAACATTTAACTACAAGACCCAGTTGTTTCACTTCATTACATACTGCTGGATGGTCTTCAGTTGTCCCACAGCATAATAAGAAAAAACAGCAGTTACATCATCATTGTCGTCAGATCCCCCCAATACGATAGCTGCACCAGAAAGCCAGCAATGCCCCAGTGCCATCTGCATGTCACTTCAGCTACTCCGCTGCCAGCAAGCTGGGTAGCCCACAACAATAGCTGGGTCAACATGACTGCCCTGAAGCCTTTGAAAACCTGACCTTTTTGTCACATAGAAGTCAGAGAACATTATTCTAGCAGTATGCATGGCTGTAGCAGGATCACACACTCAAAATAGCATCCCAGCCACCTTAAGGAAACAGAGAACAGATCAAAGAAACCTTCCGGAATGGCAGAGGATCCTGAGAAGATCAGAAAATTAAATGAACTACAGCAGATCTCTGTTTTCTTTAGGGGGAAAAAATCCTCAGTGAGTATTAATAAAAATTATGAAGGGTACTGACGCAATCACTGTAGGTGGCTATCTCAGCTCATCTCAAATGCAAAGGCAAGGAAAGCTCACCATAAGCTATAAAAGGCAAAGGCAATCAGGCAAGAAGGGCAAATATGTAGGAACTCTAATTAACGAACAATAAATGCATAAAATAAACTGCCAAAAGATGAAATCAAAGCAGGTACTTACTTTTTTTTTTTTTTTTTTAATGAGACAATCCACTGGTCCACAATTAATTTTTGGCAACAATTTAATTATGACAATGAATAGCTTTAAAACTTATTTTCCTCTGTTTCCTTTGAGAAATTTTAAAGCAGCTTGTTAAAGTAACAGAATATGTAAGTTTTTGTTCTTTTGTTTAAACATGCTTTCGTCAGTTTAATGGCATGGAAGACTGATGTCCTGTTTAAATTCTTGCCTGTTGAACTTATCTGAACTAACATGTACTACCAGCAGACACAGCACTGCAACCACAGTGCCCAGGGACCACATCTGCAGTCTACAGGGTTTTCCTGTTTTAATTAAATGAAAATTCAGTGGTTTATGATGTCCAGTGAGTAATAAAATTTTGTGATGATAATGACATTTTGTGTACAAAAATCTACCTGTCATTTCCACTATTCCATATTTTCATTAGATACCATTTGCTATGCTTCCTGGAATGCGCAGTAATATTTTAGTATTCTAGAGAAAAATGGGAGCCCATCTATCCAAAATACTGAAGTAGGTAAATCCAAGTATTACCTAAAATTCCCATTAAGATAAAATACTGTAAATGCAAGTTCCAAAAAATTTGCAACAGAAAATGAATTCAGTTGAAATTACTAATTACTGGAGGGTTCTGTATTTTTTTTTTTAAAGTTTCATATGTGTTTAATACTTTCTGTAGATTTTAAATTATTTGAGATGAAATATCTCATTACAGCAAATTGTTTCACCTGCATAACCCAGGTTGTTTCACCTGCCAAAATTTGGAACATGGATTAGCCAAAGTATTCACTGACATGAAAGAGAAGATAGAGAAAAGCATTTGCAAATAGAACAAAGTATATGGCAAATGGTCCATGCAGGTCATCTAGTACAAAAGAAGTGATCATTCTGGAGAATGTGAATAAAGGACTCAGAGACTGCTTTCACAAACCTATGTTAGCTGTTTATGAAGAAAAGCATGTTTCTATTCATCACACTCAGGACGGTGCTCGATCTAACATCCTCTCCCTGGATTGCCACAGCTGGATCTAATTCTTGGGTGCTCATGCTGCTGGATAATAGCTAAAGACAAGGTGTATGGTTATCTTTGAGGGTTATCTTTGGACCTTTGCTACCAAGCACGCCGACTCTAGGTAAGCAGCCAAATGCCAGGCAGAGCTCTTGTGTGCCATGTGTCTTTCTTCAGTGTCTAAATACGAAAATGACACAGAATGACAGTCAAAGGCTTGACGTGCTCCTGCACCTCAGCCTACAGACTCATCCCTTACCCACTTCTTGTTTTCTTTTTTTTTATAAAGCTGTCACCTCTACTATTTCTGTTTCAACCATTCATGTGATTTCATTGTCTGTTATGGTCATCTCCTTATATACAGGGCCTGTAGGCATTAATTTTATCTAATGTACTATATGCTTGACACTCCACATGGTGTTAATGAGTTGCCAGCTGCCTCTTGTGATACAAGAAGTAACTGCAAACCCAGTGTCGCCTTTGCTCCTGCACTGGTTCGGTTTTCTATTGTGACACATAAATGTCAACTGGTATGATCAGAAGTAAACAGTCATGACAGACAGGAAAAAAGGAGCTGACAGTTGAAGGTGATGATATCCATTAGGCTTCTACAGCTGCCACCTCCTGGGGAGACTGCTGAAGGATTTGAAATGTGGTGAAAAGCTCCTGGCTAACGTGGCTCTATGACAAAAAATATGCTTACCTTCAAAATACCTGGCCTACCACCTAACCATCTGGCTTATTATCATTCAGATAAATCCACTTATATGCACAGAGAGAAGAAAGGCATGATGGAACATCAGAAGTGCAGAAAAAGGGCAGAAACATTAGTCAATCAGCCCAATGATTCCCGAACAGTTGTTAAGGGAGCATGTCATTGCCTTGCTCACTTAACCATGGACATAAAAGAAAAGAGCTTCCCAAAAAGACAGAGTTTAAGCTTTCAATTAAATTAAGCTGAATCTTAAGATGTCCATCAAGAGCAGTTAGAAAGATTATATCCAAGTCAATCTTTATTCACGTTTCATTCTTTGTGATAGTAGATTAAACACTTCATTTTGTTGAAGAGAGAACTTTTACCTGATAAATGCAGAAGAGAGAAAAATCACTTAGGTTAAATACCAAGCCAGTTTTCTTACCACAACTGGCTCCGCTGGACTATAAGTTGTGCAAATCAACCAAAGCCTGTATTTGACGTGTGAGAGGATGATTGAGGAAATCTGAGACCTCCCAGTGTGTGCAAACCCCCAGCAGACACCAGTGCCTTTGCTTTCGCCCCCACACCTCTCCGACACGTTCACAGAGATGTCAGGGCAGAATGCAATCCTCACATGGCACATGTACCTCTAGGCTGCTGCAATTTATGCCAGGGCTAACATAGCTCAACCCAGAAAATTAGAGTTGTAACTGCTTCCATGATCTCCTCCTTCCATCCCCCACACCAAGAGAAGCATTTTCCCTGTAAGAAGCTCAGTTAATTGCCTTTATTATACACAATATTCATTCCTTAGATTTCTATCACCAATACAGCTATTATAAATTATTTTAGCTGTACTTTTCAAGCTTTTATCCCAGTATTGATTTTATTTTTAATGTAAACTTTTAAATTATAGTACCAGAGAAACAACTACTTATATAGCAATGCCGATTAAATTAGTGAAACCTGGGAGAAAAAAACAGATAGGTGCTGAAGATATTTGATAAGAAACATTAAAAGCTAATATTATTTCATGTAACACTAAAATGTAAGAAAATGCAAATGTATAGGGAGTTCCACCTTCCAGTATACAGCAATAATAAAGTATTAGATTCAAGCTTCATAATTAACTTAATCACATGGACTTTTAATTCTCCAATTCCTTCAGCCATCTAAGCTTACTTAGCTTGAAGAATACAATTATGAAAAACATCAGAAGATACTAGCCAGAATGTCTCCCTATGCTTGTATTACAGTTAAGTATATAGTATTTTACAAAATGTCTAATATTCAGCCACTGTAGTATTTCACATACATAGATGCACATTTCTGCACTTGCTAAGGAAATGCTTTTCTGTGCCCCTGATACAGGGACTTGAGGAATATCTGCTTTAAACTGCTAAACTAAACAGAGAATTTAAAGGTGTGCTTAGTCTGGTCCCTGCAAACACATGCACAGGCAAATACTGTATGCAGAATCTCAGCATTTGCAATTAGCTGAAGGCAATTTCAGTAAAAAATAAAACCTTTTATACCATGGAATTACAGCAATAGGTTAAATAGTAATTTTTGTCAACAGGTCCATTTTTACTCTATCGATTTGCACACAGTGATGCGATGCACTGATTTGAATCTTATATACAGAGGTGATATTGCATTAATTGAAAAAATATTGGATTCCTTTGACTTTATACCAGCTTCGTCTGCATTATCAAAGTTTTAATTTCTGATAAGTTTTGCAAAGCTCACAAACCTAAAACTCACCGATTTATATCTTAATTCAGATATGCCAAATAATTGAAGATGAGGAATTCCAAACCAGCATACTACTCAGGCTGCGATGCGAATGTGAAACAAAAGTAAAAGCGTTAGCATTTTCCTTCCATATATTGTAGCAAATTAATTGTTGGTTTTGGTAACGTAGCTTATTAGTTTTGCATAATTTAAGTTTTAATTCATCGTTTAATTTTTAATTAAGTAGTCTCTTTCAAGATGAGCTTTCTGCTTGGATTTTAGTTAGATGCTAAACATGCTATGCATAAAAGCAATGGCAAGAATGTAGTATTTAGTTCATATGATATCTCTGTGATTTCAGACATGAAAGGAACCAGTTTTTCCGAGTATAAAATAACAGCAATTGTAAAATGTCATACAAATTCTAAATAATTAAAGCCCCCTGAAAATATCTGAAAAACTAGAGGGGTAATTGCACAGAGAAGAAGAGCCAGATACTGTTTCTCAATTTTGCTATGGGTTTTTTATTTTAGTTGCTTGGTTTTGATCTGGGGTTGGGCTATTTTTTTTTTCCTTTATATTTTTGTATTTTGTTTCCCGACCTCCACCCTCAATCCTGCAATTTTGCTAGAGCAAGAACACTGGATTTTACAGGGCTACCTCCCACCGAAGAAGACAAAATCCATGCAATTCAAAATATAGAGAAACAGGCTAAATCCTGAGGAAGGGTTACATCTATTTTTGTACATAAAGAGGAAATTTAAAAAAAAAAAAACTATTCAAAACTGCATCAAAATAAAATTGGGTAGGAATTCTAATTATGTATGAAACTAGTTTGAATGCTTATCTATAGGTATTGAAAAAGATGAGAAAGTCTTGCTCATCACAGACTGGAAAATTCACTTAATTACAATATTATAACATCACAAACTCCATGGAGCACAAATTTTTAGGTGTTGTTAGTTTGATTTTCTTGATATTTACTGAAGAAAAAAAAAGAAAGAAATCCTGTTTTAAGAACACATCTATTTATTCAAATGAATACTGTTAGTGCTCCCAGAATTTCTCATATCCCCAAAAGCCTGCCTTTATAGTGAAGTAAGGTCAGCATCAACATACACAAGACACCTAACAGCAAAAAAATGAAAGTAACCTATTGCGTATGCTTTTTGCACACACATAAATACATAAATAACAGTGAAAACCCAAGCATCATTTCTTTGAAAATCTCTTCAATGCCCTGAAAAAAAACAATATTGATTTACATATGGGTTTTTATACCAGAACTACTTCAGTTAACACTATGACCTCTAAATTTAACTCCAAACAGTAATATCTATAGTGTCCAGAAACTGTCCCTAGACAGAAGAGTACCACCCCACTGAGCAAGATACATAAAAATACACACACACACACCTACACCTTTCCTAAACAAAAGAGGTGCAGCTGGCTATTCCACTTCTGGGAAATTGTTTGGCTTCATGGTTGAGGGAAGGTTGAGTAACCCTCACTTTGTATGTCTCTAAACCTTGGAGCTCATTTTACAACTGCATCTTTACGAATAACCCCTTGTAGGATCCACCATATAAACTCCCATTTCCCCAGAAGTTAACTTTTGAGGGTGTTCCAGGCAGGAGAGTGAGATCTCCCAGTCATGCCCAGTACTGCTCCTATTTCAGTGGCACAGTGAAGCAGAGGCCCTGGAGGCAGCAAACGTAGAAAATTTTCCTTGACAAAGCTGTCGTGAACATTTTCCAGGTAAGAAGGCAGGAAAACAAGTCAGAAGTTTGCACTTCCTTAGAATGTTTCATTTTGGGTAAATCCACATTCTTTAAAGAAAGCATTGATAAAATGTTGTTGAACAGCCTGTCGTTCAGCTAGACTCCTGAAGGAAATGGGGAGCAGTGAAATCTTTCTTGGAGACCTCAGTCTAGAAGTTGGCCTCCCTTAGGGCTGAAGATGCTCTATGTGACTGGACAGTAGCCTGACTACAGGGATCAGTTTCTCAATCTGAAAAAAGCAGCATCCAGTGGGTGACCCTCAGGTGCACAATAAAGGTCTGTCAGGGGAGATATACATAAAGATGGGCTATGCACAACTGAAGAGCAGAGTACTGTGGGTGTTTGCTCCTGTTCAACAGGAAACAGAGGGAAGAAGCCCTGTTTTTAGACTTCTGCACTGTTCTAGCACTCTGTTGTTCTACTGCAGATAAATGTGCATGGCAGAGCAAGAAATCACTGATACGTTGACATTCAGATTAATCACACTGGTTCTTCTGCTTTTCTGAGAGTTTGTTGTCGTTTTGGCGTCTGGGTTGTTGGGGTTTTTTTGTTGTGTTATAGCAGGGGGGAGATTAACAAATGGCTAAACTGCAAAGATATGGTGACCCAAAAAAACTGAGTTCTGAGAATGTTAGTTGTCTCAGTTTAGCCAGTGTTTCAAAGAACTAATGGCTAATGAGGCTGTCTATATTAATTTTAAACATGTTTTTGCATGAGCGTTGAGAAAGCCTATGGCAATACTAATGAAAACCCCAGAACCCAACTTTAAAGCCAGAAACTGAAAACATCTAATAGGAAAGTTCAGGTTGAGACCTAGTGGTGTCACTTCATTCATATCTGATTAAACTTTCTGATAAGAAGATTTGGATAGATCAGCACTCACTGCAGGAAACAGTCACTTATTAAGGGGTTACAACAGCTCTCTGGGAAAGAGACAAAAACATGAATTCTGGTATCAATGAACTCTCCAGTGATTCCCTATCATTGGGCACTAGCATTGTAAAAAGTAATAAACTTACTCAGCTTACTAACCCAGAATAAAAGGTTTTAGCTCCTTAAAGTGCAGCAACATAGCACATCTCTACATGCTCAAAAATGGAATAATTAGGTCACTTTGCCTGTGCAGGTAACCTATACTACTCTCATATTTATAAAAACAAATAGTTTTAATAATCATTCATGCTACTTGACTTATTAATCTTACCAGATAACAGTAGTGCATTTTAGCAATATAAAAGACACATGAAAAAAATTTTTCACCTATCCTTCAGCAGTATACAAAAGTATTGGAAACAATGAAGATAAAAGAGAGAGATTTCCAAATCTGCACACACTTTCCTGATAGTGAAGGCCAGGCAGGAAAGGACTGAAGCGATTCCCATTTCCTCACCCACAGACACCAGTAGCAGCAGCCTCTGTCACTACAAAAAGCAAGAGGGCTATACAGGCATCACTGCTGATCAGTATTCAGGTGGTGGTAAGGAAACACTAAGACAAGGAAGGTGATACACTCATGGTAGAAATGGTTATCTTCCATCACTGATGACTGAACATTCATTTTGAGCCAAATTTATGGTATTTTTGAGTAACAGCAGTGCTTATTGCTCAGTTTGCACTATGCCAAGTCTGTAGATGTAACACAAATGTGGTGTTTAAACCTGGTACTCTGGTTTGCCTGAATGTACTGATAATCCAGAAAACACAATGAGGATGTAAGAGCTGGTAAACCAAGCCTGAATGAAAACTGTGACTCTGCAAACAGTGGCAGTAGCAAATTCTGTCCTACCATGATTTTATTAAACCCCTAGCTGAGGTTTCCGTTGCACAGAGCATTCTCTCTGCTGCACAGTGGCAACATGACCAACACACACACACAGAAGCCTTTCTTTCTATCAGGACACTTATCAGGTCTTTTTTTTCCCCCTCCCCAGATACCTATCTCCACGAAACTTTCAGGAACAAAGGCCGTAACCTGAAGTACTATAGTAAGGTGTAAATCACGCCTCAAAGACAGATCCATCAAAGTAGGGGAAAGTAGTGGGCTGTTCATCTCTCAAGGAGTTAAGACATTACCTTCGAATGAAAAAACATAAGCATTTTGAGATTTCGTTTTCCTTTCACCTAAGGCCCTAGCAAACAGTATAAATTTCAAGCAGCCATATCTATTTTTCAGTGGCTAAACTGGCAAATGTTTCTGGGCATTGCCATATTTCACAAACCATGAGGGGGTTTCTGTTGTAGTTTTGGGCCCAGTGAGATTCAGAAAGTACAAAAGGGCACATAAGATGCTGTACATTTTATACCCAGTAAACTCTGATCTGCGATTGATTTATACAGTGTGCTAAGTCTTTATTTCTTTTCCTTTAGCTTGGCAACATAATTTCACTTTGATGGCCAGCCTTTCAATTAATCAAAGTGGACACAGCATTTGCAGCTTCTTTTGAAGTCAGAAAGAATTGTGTGCTCAGGACCTCTTAAAATGAGACCACTTATTTAGGCACTTAAAGATGGCTGTCAACACCCAACTCCAGTCTCCTAAGTTTGAAATTGCTGACTTTAGTATAATTTGCCCAAGGAAAAGTGAACCTGGGGCACTGAAAGCCTACACAAAATCTTACCTCTTGTGACCAAGAAGTCCTTGGCTCTCAGTTATATGTACAGACAAATCTCTTTCGTGACTGGTTTGCCAGTACAGAAACACATTTGAGCTCATAGCAGTAGACCACTGCTAATTCACTGGTTTGTTCAGAGCTGTTTTCTAGGGGGATCTTATGTCCAACTGCAATTACATGATAATGAAACCCAGACACGGATCTACAGAAGTCAGAAGAATGCAGCAAACTTATAAGGCATTTCTCTGTGTCTGCTCAGAAGAATTGCATCCAGGTCTGCTGAGCACTGGCTGTACCATGCTTAATTTCAACACTCCGAGGTAGACAGCCTGATAAGGGAAGAACTAGCTGACACCACAGCCCAGCACACAAGCAAGCAGCACTCCTCCTTTGTGCCAGGAAGCGTTATGCATTCACAAGAATTCCCTCTCACAAACTAAGAAGTGCTAGAGCATTAATAAAGACCAGAGAAAAAGCATTAGCAGCTGGGTGGAGCCGATACACTATCCAGTACAATGTCTTTTTCCTTTCAGTTATGTGTCAAACAGCTTGTCTGTACTGACACGCAAGTGTAGCTGGTGTGTGATGGAAGATGATGTGCTACATGAAGGAAGAAACAAAAGTTCACATCAAGGCCTGTAGCAGGCTGGTACCCTGGTCGTTAGGCCATAGCAAAGCCAAGTACTAGGCTACAGCTAAGGCTGCTTTTTGCCCTTGTTAAATCAGAGCTAGCAGAGGTGTGTCTGAACAAATGCTTTGCTTTGTTCTACAGACCTCTCACATGAGGCACATGAACTACAGAGGTCCAAGGAGGAGTTACAGTGCTAGGAACAGTAAAACAGATTTTAAATTGTAACTTGTAAGAGACACAAAATACTGTAAGCACTTTCCTTCTCTGTTTAAAAAATACGTCTTGCTACTTCACTTGTAACACATAATACATTAGATCAGAGCATACCAGGCAAAATACTTGCTTTGTAAAGTTTTTATCACAAACTTTTTATCAAAAGCAAAGGCTGACCAGGATCAGTTTTTCTGATCTGAGTGTTTTTCAGTTCACCAAATTAAATGTAGCTCATAGTAAGACTATTCTACTTCCTTCCCATAGTTTGCTGCACTTATTTGCTAGGCTTTACTAGGTGCTCTAGAAGCAACTCAAAGAGCAGAAACAGTATTATGCAACAAACACGAGGTAAACAATAATACTGCATAAAAGCAAAAGACCTGCTCCAGTCAAACACACCTCACCTTTCCCTTCTCACTGCACCCAGGGAGAACATCCTGCTCAGCACCTCTCACTATTGGGCCAACAGAAAAAAAAGATCAAACAGCTGTGGCAAATGCAGGGCAGCCAAAACTAAGGGTATCCCTGAGCACAATGATGTGGAACAGGTGAGTAGGTGAGTACTGCCATGGACAACAATACAACTGCTTAAATACAAACAACCTGTGGAAATATTTGCATAACCTATTCAGTTCTGTGAACTGGGTTATGATCTGTATCACATATGACTGAATAACTCACAAACAGAGATGTATAAACAAACTGCTTATTAGAAATCACCTACTCAAGCCTGAGAGGCACATTTAACTAGGAACAGACCAGCGGTTCCTTTCACCAGGCATCTGTGCCTCCAGCCTAGATATTTGTGCAGTCTAATGAAATCCCTGAACATACATAACTTGCAGTGAATCAATCGCCTATGACACAGGAAAATGAACTATTTATACAAACAGTTTTATATGCACCACAACTAAACACTCAGTTTGCCATTACTTGGATGTATTAAGTATAGTAAATGCACTATCTTTATTTACTCTTCGCTTTTAAACAAAGGAAAAAAAACCCTAAGAGGGGCAATATTAAAAACCGTGTTGAAAATAGGAACATGAGGAAATCCAAAGATACTTTTTCATATCATGCATAAGCCAAGGCACACTACTTATATACACATGCAGATCATATGAAGACATATGTTACAACACACAAAAATTAACTTGAGTATTGAAAGATTAAAAGAACCATCTAGAGCCTGCTTTGTTGATACATGGGATGTTTTCTATGGTTTTCAAATTTGCTGCCAACATCTGAGTCATTTTAACAATATTTATTATTTCTAACCCACTTTGCTGTTACACCTTTCCATCACCTCCCTACCCCCAGTGAAGGCATTTCCTCGGCAGTGTACTCCTTGCCTTCAAGGAGTTGACCCACTGCTTTGGAAGGCTGAAATCAAACTACATGTGGCGGGTGTCCTGAAGGAACAACTTGTGCCTGTCAATTTTTACTTCTCTGGTGTTCTCTTCTGCTGTCTCTCTTGTTAATACCATTCCCCTCTCCAAAAGCAGCAATCCTCTTTACCTCTCAATTCTTCTAATAAGCCTAATCAATCAAATTCCAAAGCAACTGAACTCTACTTCTGTCAAGCTTGAAAGCTGCAAATTTCACTTCAAACCTGAGGAAGAGATAGAAGTGTCCAGAGCTTAAGGGTATTTTCCAGCTGTACCAGCTGGTTGATTATGAGGTATCCTCTCTGCTTATAAACCTAGCCTTTGAACTTTCCATACTGTATTTCTTATCTAAAATTTGTACTTTGGTTTCTTCTCTGCTCCACTACAGCCACATATCAAGGAGTGCTGAAAGAAGCTCCATTGCAAAGGGGTATCTACTTATTTGGGTTAAACATTCCCAGGCATGTAACAACATGGTGGAAAAGAAGAAACTAAATGGAATTAAAATTTACCTTATAAGCCATAGCCCCTGTATAAAGAAAATTGCATGGCAGAAGTCAAGAGCTAGGATGTGAGTTCCCCTGGTATCAATACTTGCAGGCAATCACTCAACATTTTATAGAGAATAATGGCCTTTTTTGGTACAGTGGTGACCCAGCTTGGGAGAGTAAATGGAAAAAAAGCATGGAAAAAAAGGACTTTTTATTATTCCTTGCAATCAATATGTAAAAATTTAAACGATGTAAAAAAGCACCTCTTTATTAAAGAGTTGATGAAAGTGTGGGTCAGTCCTATTATCCTTTTAAATTAATAAAAAATCCTGATCTTTTAAAATTCAGACGAATAATGTATATTTAAAATATTCTGTAATTACTGCAAAAGTATTAATTAACCGTTCATGGATGCATAAGTAGTGAGATGAAGGAATAAGCCATCTACTCACTATAAATATAAGCTTAAAAAATCATTTTATAGCATTTCTGCAGCTGTATGATGTTAGGCAGGTCACAACACTAGTACTTTCCTCTGAAAACCTAATAATTATTAACCTTTTTAATTTTTAAGCTGAATATTGACTTTGCAATAAATTGGAGTAAGTTCAATCTTACAGTCAATTCCAAACATGAAAGAGTTTCTCTTCCAGCCACACTGACCATTAGCACTAATTTACAGATATTTTCTTAGTCTTGACTCAAAGAGAAGTCTGAATTATCTTACTGCAAATGATTTTAAGTAACAACACAATAATTCATATATAAAGCATGGAATTATAGATATATAAAATCACTATTTTCTCTACTGAACTATAAAAGGATATTAAAAATTACTCCAAATTGAATGGCAAAACATTACAATATACAACACAATCTTCCTTCTGCAGTAAGACCTATGGGTAGAGAGGAAAAGCATGGGATGCAAATATGTTAAATTCAGCCCTTCAGAAAACATGGTGAGTTTGCTTCTATACTTTGACTGCTTTTGTTAATTTATTTTTTTTTTTAATATTTTAAAAAAAGAAGTAAATAAATAAGCCTTCTAGTTAGATTTGGCCACTATCTATTTTGTATGCCATCCTTCAGCAACCAGAAACATCCATCTTCTCTCCACAGGAGTCCAAATCACAGTGTAAAGAAACTCTCCGTTCTTTCAGCACAGGGGAAGCTGGCTGATCAGGCAGGAATTTCCTTCTCCTCCAGCCCATTCTCTCCTCTCCCCTGTGCAACAGTGAGCCGAGATAAACAGTCATGCTGCACCAGCACCATAGGAAGGATTGCATTTTCTCATCCTGGAAACCCAGAGGGAGGAGAAGAGGTTGGGGGAGAAACGTGTTTCCTGCATAGCCTATGCTGGAGAAATCACTCAACAGATAGGGGACAGAGTGGAAGGTCCAGTGGTCTGTGAGAAAAGCACTAAGAACATGTGGGCTATGGGCACCTGAGCTGGGAGGGAATAATCCACATTGGTGGCGTGTGAAACCAGCTCGGCATCTAGTGCGGTAAGAGATGCCCTCCCAAGAGGGGAGCATGACTCAAGAATAGGGGCTGAAAAGGCCAAAATCACCATGGTTGGAATTTGCAGTGTCAGGATTTTGTGGGGACCAAAGTGTGGCCTGATGTATATATGTAGCCATAGGAAGCAAAATACATCAGAAATGGGGATATTCTAATAATAATAGAAATTACAACTTAGAACTTCTCTATTTCATACCAAATTCTCCAATGACACAGAGATGTCCCAAAGGTACAGAATGCTCCCTCCAACATCTCTTTGCCAATACAGAAAGAGAGAATTAATCATGCAGATAGTGATAGCACTTTTGTGTAACTACACTACAGCACAGCATCCCCATCATTATCAGAATCTGGGCACAAATTCACATCCCCAGTGGTGCATCAAACTGCCTTTTGCTATGCTGGGAAACTCACTCCACTGTAGTTCTAAACATAGGAAATTAGGAGTATCGGATAATATATTTATGAGGTTGATACTAGCTTCAATTTCAGGAACAATCTTGTATTATTTCCTATGCTTTTATATGCATGTAAAAAGATAGAAACCTTCTCTAAACAAACCCTAAAGTACTGTCATGAAAATTATTTCAGGATAACCTGAGATATATGTGGACAGCAAACACTGCATAGTCCAAACGACCATTTGCGTCACAACTAACTGATGTGATAGTTGTTTGATGTCCTCTGGTACAATCAAAGGAATAAATAAAGGAAAAAGGAGGGGGCAGGAGGAGAGGGGAAAGAAGAAAACAACCTCAAACAAACCTAAATGTGTTGCGTGATATTCAAGGATCACCTACTACAAGGTCAGGGGTGCTCCATCCCAACTTGAAGAAAGTGCAGCAGAAGGGCCAGGAGACCTCCTTGGATGGATAAGGAGCTGCTGAGGAAAATTTGAAGGAAACAAGAGGCTTGTAAAAGGTGGAAGCAAGGACAGGCGGCCTGGAAGAATACAGGGATGCTCTCCGGGAGGCTAGAGACCAGGTTCGGAATGCTAAGGCCCAGTTAGAATTAAACTTGGCTAGGGATGTTAAAGATAACAGGAAGGGATTCTATAGGTATACTGCAAATAAAAGAC
>JANRGW010045641.1:0-23561 GCA_024733675.1 Psilopsiagon aymara | reverse complement strand
TTGGAGCACTGCTCTATGGAAGGTGTCCCTGCCCGTGGCAGGGGTTGGAGCTGGAGGAGCTCTGAGGTCCCTTCCAATCCAAATCATTCTACGATGCTGATAAAGCTAGAGCAGCCATGGATCCCTTAGGTGCCCAAATGGCAGCCCACATTGTCCTCGGGCTCATACTGTGAAAAGAGAAGTCAGAGCTCTACCACAGCTCCCTGGTCACAGCTGTAAAGGCAGGACTCAGACAACCAGTTGTGCTGAGGCAGCAGGGCAAGGTCTCAGCCAGAGAGGAGGGAAAGGGGAATAAGCAGCGGAAGACGGCCACATCCTTGCAGCTTCCCAGGTACTTTTATGTGAGAAAGGTTGGGGGAATGGCAGTTACTGAAGAGAACTGAACTGAGCAAGACAACGGGGTAAGAGAGGCAAGCGTGGCAAGAAACGAAAGAGGTGCTAAGGGCAAGAAACTGCTGGAGCCAACAGTGGTCAGTACAAATCCCTCCTGAATGCCTATGCTGACAAAGCCTTAAGTGAAAAGCACAGTTGTCATTGCGCAGCAGGTTGTCACTCTGTAGTGGTGTCCACATTGGCTGAGATCTTACACTTTCTTTCTACCTTTACTAATACCATATAGCAGAGGTACAGAGTTACCACTTTGATACTGGTATGTCCACAAAGATCTTGCTCCCAGAGGGTCCTTGGGAAGGACGGGTTGAAGGCTTTGTGGGTACAGCTTTCCATTCGCAGGCAGTGGAACTCCCAGGTTATTTTTGCCACTGCAGCAAAGTAATTCAAAGTGCTTACAGAAAGTGGGTTGTCACTTTGAACAGGTACCGGGTGAGAAACAATAATGAAGTGATCTGAGCTCTAAGTGTTTACTGCAGCATAACAGATGCACAGAGTGCGCACAGCGCCCTTCAATAGCACGGGGGAGCACAAATAATGTTGGGAGTAACTTCTGTGTTGAGAAAAACCGTATTGTAGCAGGTTGTATCAGCAAAACAGTTTGATAGGATCTGTTGTATCTGTGGAGTGGTGATGATTTTAAAGCACTGCTACTGTGCTCAGTGGTAGAAGATCAAGTTGCAGCTGGGTACCGTACTGGTGCAAGAATAAATCAAACTGGGAAAGCACTTTCCCCATGGCTAAAACATTTTAAATCACCGCTTTGGTTTGGGAAACAGCCATGAGCTGTAATTGCCATAATAACTAAATAGAGAAATGGGAAGCAAGGATCAAATTCCAGGACATGACTTACTTTTCTGAAACACAGCAAGTAACAAAAATAACACTTTTTCCTCCACAAAGTTGTCTTCATGTTGAGTGTGTTGACTGAATCTGCATTATACTGTAGTGAGAAACTCAGATCCTGATATACATTTGACTATGCAAGATGCTGCCCTTTTGCATCATAATACGTAGTTTATTTGCACTTCGGTCCCCACAGAAATTATTCTGCTGTTTTGCTATTTATTTTCCTTTTGTGTTGCACTTTATGAATAAAGAGTTGCCTCTCCATTTAGTTCCAGAAAACACGGCGTGTCTTGAGGAAAACATTTCTCTTTGGTGTTCCTTGGTTTTTCCTTTGCAGTGAATGTTTAGTGAGTGTCAGCTATGGGGGGGAGGAAGCCACAAAGACAGTTGCTTTGTTTTTTGAATGAAAAAACTTTCCCAGTGGTTCTGTTTCCTTCTCATGACAATTGGTTTTGTTTCCCCCTGGCAAGGTTTTTGTCGTCCTTTGCAGAAGGAGCTTTAGAGGGGGTGGTTTGAAAATACATCACTAAAGATAATAGTGATTGTGGTTTCATTTGAAATAGGAGCTGTGCAGTGTGTTGCTGTGTACCCTGGCACCTGCCGAACTGGGCAGAACAAGCTTCCTGTGGCGGACCCTACTGGCTCCGTGAGAGGCTGTGAGCCAAAGGTGCGAGTGCAGGATGGAGGCTCAGGCAATGTTTTGTATGCGTTACCAGATGGAGATGTTTATTCCTCCATTATGTCTGATTTTCCAAGCACAAGTGTATTTTCCTTTCTAAAGGAACTTAAGATAGCCAGTTGCTTTATTCTCTTACACCACATCATTTAGGAGCACCCTGGGGATGCTGTACCTCACATGAATACTGAATTCTTACCTACTTAGTTTCACTGAAAGGCTCAGCAAGGCAAAATAAAGAGTTTTAGGAACACCATATCCAGCTGACTTCATGTTTTATCATTGTGGTGTTTTAGAGCCGGAGATCCCATGAATCATGGTCACATTCAGCAGCATCATAGCCTTGTTTTTAATACCTAATGCCAGGTTATGGGCAGTCAGTTGATGGCAGTGGGCAAATGACAACACAAGGAGATCCTGACTTTATGCTATACTGTTTTGGCCATCTTGGCTGGGAGCCCTGCAGGCATTAACCACCACATACACAACTTCTCTGTGCCCTGTGGCTGGCAAGCTCATCACCCACAAACTCAATTATTTACTTTCTTCCAGTTCAAGAGAACAAGAAGTGTCATAATTAAGACTCTAAAAAGACTAAAATTACAAACTACAGCTTGTCATTTGTTCACAGATACAGCATTAACCCAGTTGCTTTATAGACCTCAGACTTCTATAGAAACCATTCATGTTTCAGTAAAGACATGATCAGTTCTGTTGGTTTTCTATAGCCCAGCTGTAGTGGAGTACATTTTACAGTGACTTCAGTGTGTGCAGCTAAGTTTAGGGGTATTTGTCATAACGGTGGGTAATAAAACCTCATTTATTTCCCACAAAGCAGTACTTGATTAAAACAAACCTCAAACATTTATGTAAAGTCTGTTAAAATATACAGTGGGGAGCTATTTAAGAAAAGCCATGTTAGAAATAGGTTGGATCTGCTACATGGTTTAAGTACAATCCAAACAAGTGCAGGCAGTCAAACCTTACCCTTTCTGCACTCTGGTTTTAGGTACAAGATGTAACTGAAATAAACCAAAGTGAGACCCACGCTGTCACTTCCGTGCTGGCAGCTTCCAATCACAGACAGCTCATCCCTGGCTACTTGCTCAAACCACCCTCGTGTCCGATTTGGACAGTGCCTTCAACCCTGTGAACAAAGGCAACATGTTTACAGGGTAAGATTTCAAGGCAAGTGCTTCCAGCTTTGCTTTAAGAAGATTCCCAAAAAGCTGATTGCGAGGATTGAGAAGAGAAATGGAGATAAACCAGGAAAACTGATGCTGAGTGGAAAGTGCCCCAGGGAAGGAGAATCCTGAACTGTTCAGCTGTCCTGCAGGTACCCACAGTTGTAGCTTAACAAGAGAAAAAGAACCCTTCTAATTTGATTAATGGCCATTCAAATGATAACGTGCAATGTTGTCCTTGTTTGTAGTCAAATATGGACATCAAAGGCTTGTGCCCAGGGAATTTGCATCCAACAAGCTCTGAGCTCTTCTCTAGAACACCACGGGCAAACAAATCTCTTCTTTTATTGTACAATTTTAGGCTCTGGAATAATTCTCAGCCAATATGTATTGGATGCTTGATTGCATTTGCTTGGGTTTGTACAAGGCTGTTAATCTTACATTCTTTCATTCTTAAAACAGGTATGAAATATCCAGGCTTTAAACCTAAAGTGGAACAAAACAAGCCCGCATAAATCTGCTTCAGAAGAACAAATGTTGCCAGTGGTGACTGAAGCTGCAATTATTTTACCACATATTGTTTTAGCATAAAGATATGTGTAAGGTACAGCATTCACATGCCTGGATTAGCTCTTTCATCTTCCAGGCTTACAAAATACAGAGGTTCCTTCCTTCATTCATAGCAGCTGAGTTCAAATAGAAGCTCCAGTACAGGAGCATGTTGGCTTTGTGGGGTGCTGCAGGGTGCATTGGGGGCTGTGTCCATAAGGACACCAGTTTATGTTCCGTCATCTCAGTGTATGGATTTTCTATGTGCTGTGTTCATATGGCTCTCCTGTTATTTGAGGACAAAACAACAGTGAATGCTCTGTTAATACATGAATAAGTGCTTTACCCTGACCTGAGTCCAGGTTTGTCTTTCTGTGGTGACTAAAAAATGATTGTGTATGTTGAGGTTTCACATGGTACATGTTGTAGCCATTATTAGGATCCCATGCTACAAGTCACTTCAAGAAGAATGCTACTTCAGCTCACTGCTTAGGAGCAAGAGCTGTTTCTTTCTATGGGCTTATACAGCAGCTAGTGTAATAGCGCTCTGATGTGTTCTGGGGCCTCTAGACACAATGTTATACAACTATTTATGAATGGGCTGCCCAAGGAAGCTGCGGCTGCTCCATCCCTGCAGTGTTCAAGGCCAGGTTGGACACAGGGGCTTGGAGCACTGCTGTATGGAAGGTGTCCCTGCCCGTGGCAGGGGTTGGAGCTGGAGGAGCTTTAAGTTTCTTTCCAAACCAAACCATTCTATGAAATGCCAACAAGAAGTTAGAGTTTTACACCATTTATGAGGTATGAAAATAATGACTAGTTCAGATTTTTCTTTATGCAATGGAGAGCACTGTGTTAAGCATGGATGCTGCCCTGATTTATCCAGGTGGACTTCACTGCGAACATCAAGAGTGGTGGATTTTGTATGATTTCATTTCCAAAAGTAATGGCACAATTTCAGACAAATGTGAAAAGGATTAATACAAATCCTTCTTGTTTTGTTTTATGTTGTATTCAATTCAGACTGTACTCTTGTTTTAGATACACAACAGATGTTTGTGGTTACAATCAGTAACTGGAACATGCAAGCTGTTGAGGCTAGAGGTAGGATGCATTTAAAGATCAGTGAAGGACATTAGAACCATTTGGGTTCTAGTGTTTTAACAGGACTTTTCTGCTGAAAATGTACCAACACAGAAATAGCTGATGGCACTGTCATTCCAATAACCATCTTTAAGTTAACGAATTAAACCAGTTGAAGGCGCTGAATGCTTCTTGGAGCTACTGGTTTAAGCCATCTGTGGCTTATGGAAAAGATCAGCTCATCTGAATTCAGTATGTTATTAAAACCATCAGCACTTCCTTAAAAATAAGCAAAGAAGCCTCAGATTGTAGACCTGAGCTTTCCATCTCAAAAAGGATTTTGCTGGCATGGATTTAATACACCCTTGTGGGTTTTGAAGTGCTAGAACTATCCAGAATATATGCTTTACAGTCAGACAACAAAGGTATCTTAGACCATGGCAGGGGGATTGGAACTAGATGACCTTAATGTCCTTTCCAACCCAAACCTTTCTGTGATTCCTAAACTTTCTGGATTAACAAACACTGTTCACCTTTTCGTATGTCAGGAATCACTGTCAAATGTAACTGAAAACGCTCACTTGTGAGTCCTGGCAATGGCTTTGAAGCCTGACCTCTGGAAACCCACAAGTAAACCCACAGAATTTATGTAAAACATGAATGTTAGAATGACATTCAGCATTATCCAGAAAACAGGCCACAGTTTTGGTCAAGCTCCCTCAAAAGAGGTGGATGTTTTATGTGGGTGATTTGGGACTTAACTCTTGCGTATGTGTAGTTTATGGCCTTTACCACAGGGCATTTAGATCCTTCTGGCTCCCAGAGGAGGAGTTGTGTGAAGATCTGTACCTTCATTATCTGGAAGGGCGATGGTGATGGGGAGGTTTTAGCTTTCAGCAGCCTGATCTGACTGGGTTTTGGCCAGCACTACTGCTGGAGCCAGGGAATGACAAACGTGATCCCAGAGGGGACTCTCCTTCACTGGCCATGCAGCCCTGTGCAGTTCTACAACCCAGGACAGCTTGATGCTGGAAATCCATCTGGCACACAAGGGAGCTTTCCCAGAGCCCTGAGCTCGCCATGGGAAGAAGCATGGAGATTCTCCATTATTCAGACAAACCAGTGATCAGCACACCACTGTCTCTCACACAACCACTGGCCATGAGTGATTTGCGGCCGGCTCCTGTTCCACACACTTCTGCCTTCAAGCTGAGCTGATGGAAATCACCTTTTGCAGCTTTTGGTTACTTATACTCCAGCAGTGTTTGGTGTGGAGCAGTGAGGCAGAAAAGCTGCAGCAAAACACATGCTCTGCCTTTGTGTTTGATTGCAACATCTATGAAACTGTGGACTTCCCGGGAATTATGTTACCACTGCTGCATGGCCTTTGTGGATTGCCATTAAATACCAGCCTGGCAGCAGAGAAGCATCTGAGTCTTGTTCCCATTTTCAGTACTTATGAAGAGTTGTTGAACAGTACCCTGTGTTGACTTCATCCTCTCGTATCATCTTGGAGAGGGCAGAATTTAGTTATCACGTAACTGCTGCCTGACAGGGAGCCAGCCCTCTAACAGAGGTGTAGCAAAGGCTTCTGACAGTAAGAGGATCTGTGTGTGGGCTAAAACTCAGCAGCACTTTACAGTTGGCATCCAACAGTTCTTGCCGGTTTTTAGCTCATCCTCTCATAACACTACGCTGTGGTTATCAGCAACCTATTAAATTCAAGTTTAAGAAATGAAAAGCAATTCTCAGTGCAAATAAACTGTGAAGTATATTTGAAAAGCAACAGAACAATTGCAAATGATATTTTATGAGCTGTCTTCTAGCAGTAAGTACTGCACTAACATAAAAGTGCATAACACTGGGAATATTTAAGCTTGATAGTCAGCCTAAGGACTGCAGTTAGCTTTAATAAGACTATAAAGTCATTATCCTGAGTGCTATTTAACATGGTTTCACTCCACTCAAGTCAGAGATGGACAGTACTGTAACGATGTGTGGATCAGCTTCTCTGGCAGTGTACACTGCAGTGCTTCCAGGGACTGAACCTGACCAGGAATTCTCATAAACACCCTGGGAGTAGGAAAAAACTGTGTTAATCCAATTAAGTGCAGTGTTGGACATTTCACTTTCAAATAGTAAAGCCTTACCTTAAGCACTGTAAAAATCTAGCAACTGTGATAGTGGCAAATTCGTGTTTCTCCCTCTTTTAAAATGATCTTTTGATGATCTGAAAGATCTTTTCCAATCTAGTGGATTCCGGTTCTATGATTCTTTCATAGGCTAATTTGGTGACATCCTCTACACAACAAATTAGGTGGGACTAAAGCCACAAAAGCACTTAAACAGCCCAAGGAAGCTGCAAGCCACGCTCTCTGAAGAGGTTTGAAATGAAATACGGTTATAAACTTCCCGGTTTCTCCTTGCAGAACAGACATGATGGGAGAAGGTGTGAGGGGAAGTGAGGGTTGTACTGCAGGGGAGGGGTAGCTCGGTGCCGCTCACCAGCTGTCTGGCAGGAGGTTAGCTTTCCTTTGGTGTCACTTTGGTTTCATTAGTTTCAACTCAAATGTGCTTCTGAATCAACAGAGAGAGTGCAGTGGTGACTGTGGGCTTGGGAGGCACCAGGAGAGGGAGAAGACTGGCAGCAAGGAAGCCCTCGGCCACGAAAGAAGAGCTGAATGTGAGCTTTGCAGACCTCAGCTCTCCTCAGAGCCTCCTGGAGAAGGCAAACCTCAAGCCCAGGACAGGACAAAGGCCAGAGAAAGCTTCTTCAGCCTCTGAATGGGATGCTTCTGCTTGAAATTCCCCACACAGTTCAGCAGTCTGGCTCCTGCCTCCCCTTACCCAGCTCCAGAATCAACTGTAGATTGAATCTATGCAAATCATTTTACTTCCTTGCACCCATTTTGGTTCTTGCAATCTGCCTCTTCCCAGTTGCTTTGGCAGTTTGAGCATCCCATCCCCCTGTCCCTTCCCAAAATACAGCCTCTGCTTTGCAGGTATTTTGCTCCTATAGCATCTTATAACTTGAATTTTTTTAAAGCTAGCTATTGTTTAATTACTACTTTGCAGTCAATTTAGCAGAAAAAAAATCCCTAGTTTAAGGTGGCTTTTTTGCATCCCCACCAAGCTATTCAGCAGGGCATTCATCCAGGACACAAAACTGGGCTGAAGCTTTAGTAGTTGAATGGATCACTCCAGTAGAGATTTAATTTCCATGAAATTCCTCCATGAAAATCCACTCTCTCCTCTGAGATCTGACAGACAGGCAAAGGCCAGCCACTACCTTTGAACCGAGTGATTTGTAAATGCCTCCCACCCCTCTTTGCCCCCATGTAAATACGGGTTGCTGAGGCTCAGAGTGCCCTGCTCCGTTCTAAGCCACTCAGCTCTTCACAGAGTGCAAGGGGGAGGGAAAGCCAAGTCAAGCCCATGACTCCTTGATGGATAAACTTAGAGGGGTTATGTGAATTAGCCCCGAAGCGATCTGCTGCCACGGCTGTCCTGAGGTGTCCCAACAAGGAGAGTGGCTTGGCAGTGGGAGCACCCATCACCCTGCATGCGGGCAGGGAGACCATGGGCAGAAACCTGCAGCTAGCCACTGCCTAAGCCAGAGGAGGTCCCCAGCAGCTCCGGGCAGCTCACCTTGGTGGGGTGTCCATAGCAGCTCTGAACACCCCACCTTGTCACTCCACAACGGCAGCTCCAGATACCTCGCCTTGTCAGCCTCTAATTGCTCCGGACACCTCCGTGCTCCGTAGCAGCTCTGGATACCTCATCACTCCCTAACAGCTCCAGGCACCTCTGCTTGACACTCTGTCATGGCTTTGGACATTTTGTTGCTCCACCACAGATCTGGGCACCTCACCCTCTTGCCCCTGTGTTTCACAGGGATTTCTTGCACTAGTGTGCTTTAGAAAACCCAAACCACTCTATGATTCTGTGTTTCCTGAAGTTCCAGTCGTAGTCCATTATCTGCATACAAATATGCAGAATCCTACAAGTTTTGCTAGAGAAGAAAACTTCTGTAAGAGCTTCAAGGGTATCTCAAAATCCTCATCACTTAAAACTATATCAAGACATGAATCAGAACCTCCCAGAGTGAAAATTCGGAGTGCACTATGATCTGAGCTACTCAGGTCTATTTAGATTTGTTTCGTTACCCTGAACTGTGGAGGTGAAACCCACTTCAGTCACTGTTAGAAATAGGAAAGCAACAAATTTTCTCCGGATTTACATTAAAATCCTCTAAGAGCAACTGCATGAGGTGAAATACATTGACAAGGATGATGGTAAATGTTAGTCTGTTCCCAGAACTGGATAATCTACGTATAGCTTAAACTTTTATAAGTAGCCTCAAGTAGATGTGAACGAGATTTTGGGCAAAGACTTTGTATTTGTGGGTGAGAAAAGGTAATAACTAAGTAACTGCAGTAATAATTCAGTTAACCAAACCCAAACCATTGGGCAGTAAGGAGTTCAGAGATGCTTTAGTATTTGTAGAGGTGCTCCAGTGTGGTGTGAGTGTGAATGAACTGAAATACAAATGCTGCAGAGAGGGCGGCTTCTCCTCTGGTTGCCATATACACTTCTCACTGACATTAGAGGAGGAGCAGTGTAAATTGAAGGCAGTTTGAAGAAAAAGGGAAGGGAAGGGAAGGGAAGGGAAGGGAAGGGGAAGGGGAAGGGGAAGGGGAAGGGGAAGGGGAAAAGGGAAAAGGGAAGTAAAAGTATGCTGAGTTCCAGTGCAGCAAGTGTAATAAATTAAAGATTAAATACTAACAGAAATGTGTCAAGCCACTATTCCTGGAGAGCTCCAGGTGCTCTGTGCAGCTCTGTCCTCTTCTACTGCAGAGGTAAATTATCCGAGTTAAAAGCAACCAATGTGAGTTAGAATGCGTTTTTCTCCTGCCCACATGGAAGCAGCGGTTCTTCAGCCGTGTGCTGATGCCCCCAGCTCTGTAACTGCACAAGTTCTGGTCACAATCTCAGCCTCTGGGACTGGCAGCCTGTCCTCTTGGGCCTGCCCTAAAAATGGGCTTTTGTACGTGACATGTGTTATACCTCTGAGCTACACTGTACAGTACTTACCTGGCTTTTCCTAATGCAGACTAGAAAGCTTTAAGGTCCCTTTCCAACCCAAACCAGCCTGTGATTCTGTGATTTGATGTCTTGGAACTTTATGACACATTATTGGGTTTCAGCCTCAGCATTTATGTAGCCAAGGATCTAATGAACACCTTGATAGAAGGGAAGTGATTGGTGTGTGCCAAGCAAGAGCCAAACCTGCGTTCATTGGAATGTGCCTTCCCTCTCAATTCTTTCAGCTTCTTTCCTTGTATTAAATGGAAGGGGAAAATGAAGCAGAAATTAACCCCTCTTAGTCCCCAAATGTATTTTTTATTCTGTTATGAACTTCTGTTTGGTTTATGAGATCCTACTTGAAATAATCCTTCAGGCTACTGGAGATTCGGGGTGAGATGGGCACGTGGACATGGCAAGTCCAGTTTAGGAAAACCCTGTGGTCAAACACCAGGTGTTTGGTAGCAGCTGCTCGCTGCTGCTTCATTAGAAGTTAAATCTTCACTCACTAAATGTCATAGTCACCAACCGCAAAGAAAATTATCTTGCTGTATGAGTGTGAGCCTTACACTGGACCAGAGAAAATAGATCTAGTATTAAATATCAGTGACTCTGATACCAATCTATTGGTGGCTCCCCGGTCTGGCATTAGATACAGCCAATATTTGAGCATTCCAGCTGCTGATAAATAAATGGGTTTAATTGAATCCTGGTATATTAGAAATACCTTCAATTTCTGAGATAACAAGATATCTGAGCAATAAGAATGAAGATGTCTTCTGGACATGGAATTCTACACAGAGTCTGTTCTTTCTGTTTCTAGGTGCTCTCCTTTTGCTCTTAGAAAAATCAGCATCACACCTTGAGAATGCAGGGCTGAATTCCTTGAAAGGGGAGGGAGTGTAAGGGATCCACAAAATGTCTTTAAAGCACTCTCTCCTCTTGTTTTTCAGGGAAGATTTTGAAGGCTTTGGCGTGCATTTCAGTACAAACCAATTCATTTAGAAACTGCAGTGTTTATACTGGGAAAGGTATCCTGGTCTTTTGCTAAGCAAAAAGTCTTTATCTTGTCCTTTCCTAAATATAAGAAGGAAAAAGAGAAGTCTCTGCCTGCCTAGTGGGAATTTGTCTAAAAAGGGAAGATGGGGACTTGCAGCAATCCACTGACAAGTGCCATGAAGCTGTTCCAAATTCGACTGTTCCAGGTTTCTCACTCATGATATCATGGTTTTCATTAGGGAATTAAACTGAGCAACAGTCGCTCAGAGATGACATGCTTTTCATGGAACAGTTTACTTTGGTAAATAACTATCTTTCTCTCTTTAAAGACTGTGTTCGGCACTACTCCTAAAGCAGGGAAGAGTCTGACACAGCAGCGCAGGCTCCAGTGCATCAATAAATAAACAAGGTGTCTTCTCCCAGGCTCCAGGATCAGTGAGCAACATTCCGCTCTTCCAGCCGGATGCAGCCTTGTGTTTGATCCCCTCCCCACCCCTCCCAGCCCTGCTCCAGCACTTCTTCCACTTTCCTCCACCCGGTAGCTGCTATTGCTCTTGCTGCAAACAGCATTAGGCTCCTTAAATGTGCATGTAGAGGGGAGAGCACCATCTGCTTTCTTCCTGTATAGTCCTGACTTTATCCAGGGTAGGATACCATCAAGCCACAGATTCCAAAACCTTGAAATTGGGGCTGCATCTCCTCTTCAAGAGCTGTCTTGTATCATACACATACATAAAACCTGAAACTAGGATGGGAACATGCCGTGGGAATGTTCCACGGATAGACTATTGCAAATACCACAATGCATTTAGTGTGAGCAATTCTATTCTCAGGCTGAAGCACACAGAATCAAGAAATGTGCCTATTTCTTTCATGAAAAAAATTGGCTATTAAATTTCCTGTCACAAATTCACTTTTCATGAGTCTTTTGGAAAAAGAGGGTCCTGAAGAACCATGATTTAGCTGAAAGAGTCAACAATGATTTGTTGGTGTTTCTCAACAAAATTGCATCATAAAGCCCATTTTTAAAAAGAAAATTAATTAAACCAGTTCTAATTATGGATATTAAAATTAATTTATTTTAATTCAAGATTTTTGTTGCTTGGTGATCATTTTAGGAGATATTCTGGGATTAATTCTGTGACTTTATGAATATATATTTATTAACATTGGATATTCTTAAAGTGTCTTTAATGGTATCTTCTCTCTGGAACTGCAATCTTAACAGTAATCAAACAAAGCATGCAGCTTAAGTTCTGCTACAAACCCCTCCCTCCATGCCTTAACCAACTTTCAGGTCCTTTAACTGCCTTTTTAGACTGAATTTTAGGCGAAGAGGGACAAAAGGATGCACTTTTCACGACCCTGGAACCCTGCGACCACTGGGAAATCAAAAGGGTGGTGACACGAAGGAAAACTATTGTCCACAAAAATAAGCTCTTCGAGGGGCACCAGGAATGCACAATAAAATCCCAGTTTCCTTTGTGCAGCTGTTTGTGCCTATGGCTTGCATCAGCCGAAGCTCAAGAAAAGATCTAAACTAAAAAGGAATCCTGGTTTCTAAGAAAATTCCATATTCTCTCAAACCCACCCCTATGTGAAATAGAATCTTTTAACAATTCATCATCTCTTTACAAATGAAATATGTAACCCCGAGGTGATGAAAATCCTTCAGCTGCTCTGTGGGAATCAGAGAGGGAGGCTTTTAAAAGTGATTCCAGCAAATAGGAGCAGATGGGAAAATAAACTGATTTGTCAGGACCGGAGCATTTAGTGAATTTGTTGCTTTCTAACTTTATCACTACTAGAACACAGCAGCGCGTAAGAGCTTAATTGGGGGATCAGCTCTACTTTGACCTGAAAACATTTCAAGTAAAAGGACAGAAAGTAAAAGAGTCCTGCTCCTAAATTCTTAATTAAGCCAAGCTGCTATTGAAGCTCGAAGCCCTTTTGCCACCGAAGACTGCAAACCATGGGGAAATAGCAAATGGAAACTAAAGAGAAATAAAACGAAGTGTGAGCCTTGTGTTTCGGTTTCTGAAAATAATCTGTTGTGGCAGAAATCGTTACACAAAATTTAAGCAAGTTCTTGTTGAAGTCTTTGTCAAAGACTTCTTCTAATTTGACTTGAAATCACTGAAGGGAAAAGCATTCCATTGACTTTAATCAGCTTTGTATCAGGGAATCGCCTGGTCATTTGGGCAAAACACTGTCATTACATTTTCCTCTAATAAACTCAGTCCCTAAAACTGGGCTCAGGTAAAACACAGAGTTAGCACACTTGTGTGTGTGCGAATGAGAAGGAGAGATCTGCGGAGTTAAAGCGCGGTGCTAATGGAGCCTGGTTGGAAAAAGCAAAAAGGGGAATCAACTGATTGTTCTCATTTCTTGTTGAAGACTTCAAAGAAAATTAAGCAAAGGCATATTTTGAGGGGGAAAAAAAGATGCAGTGCAAAAAGCTGCAGCTTTAACAGCTGCATTTATATCAGGAGAGTAGAGAAGTATTTATTTGGGTTAAGATTATTTTAAATGGTGTAATGTAGCAATTCAATTGATTGTGAGAATTTATTTGTGGGGTTGATGCTAATGGTGCTGATATATTTCATGGTGCAACTATCGGTCACCTCTGCAGAAATACATCAACTAATCACAATTAAAGTGTCCAAAAAGCGACCATTTTGAAGTTGCTAATGCATGTGCTCTTTTTGCTTGTAGATTTTATAGCGGGAATAGATGATACCGCACTGCTAAAAGGGATTATGCAAAAGCTGGCCGGAGCCGCAGAACAAAAGCCGCAGCCTAACAGGCGTGCTCACAACTTCGTCAAAAGCCCGGAGCTACAAGCGACCTCTCGAGCCCTGAGGCACCTCATGCAGCTACAACATGCTGACGAGAAACTGCTTATTCCTGGGCATGTTTTCGAGCAGTTTGTGAAGTGATTTAATGTATTTCCTCCGAAGCAGAGACGAAGTTTCTGCGGAATCCTGTGTAATCTTGTACTGAAAGGTAAAGAGAAAAGATTGAAGCACTCTTAAAGGTTGATAGATTTTTTTCTACATTTAATCAAAACTTGATGTTGCAGAGGGTCAAAAGATCGCAAACACAAAGGGGGAAATTTCTGTTCGAATTCATCTTATCCTCACCGAATCTTCGGTTTTGAGAGAGTTTTGTGCTTTCTGGCGAGTATAGGGAGGAGCTATTTACCTTCTAAACAAGCAAAGCACCCTCGCAAAATGCAGTGAGGCCACAAGCCAGAGCATCCATCAATGTATTTTAATGCAGCCACTCCTCAGAAGGAATGTGAGAGAATAGGATCTAACAGAATGAGTAACTCAGAAAGGAAAGGAAAGCTAAACCAAAATCAACAACCCAGAAAGGCACATTGTTTTAATGCTTTAGGTTGCATTACGTGTGAGGTACAATCTCTCTGATACATTGAATGTTTAAATTACAGAGGTTCACATGGAAAATTCTGCTTCAGAATCTGCATTTCTCTTTCATATGTGATAAATGAGCAAACACATCCCTCCTGAGCATACTCTTGTAGTCTGCCTTTAAACCTTACCTCTTCCAAATTGCACCCTTCTTTTTAAGCAAAGCAGCCAAAATCTAGTGCAGGGGTACATGGCAGAAAATATACTTTAAGTCACTGAACAGAGATCATCTTGCTGCCTTTTTATACAAAATTCTGGGTCCATTCGAACAAAAGGATGCACTTTGCACGACCCTGGGAGCCTGTGCCCATTGGGAAATCAAAAGGGTAGTGACACTAAGGAAAACTATTGTCCAGAAAAATAAGCCTCTCCAAGGGGCACCAAGAATCCACAATAAAATCCCTGTTTCCTAGAAAATTCGAGCATTTCCATCAAAAAAGACTGAGAAGATAAATAGAAAGTCCTCATAAGCCACAGATTCTTAATAATACAAAATGTCTAAGTCCAGGGTAAACAAAGCCCCAGCGAAAACCAACAGCTCCAAACTCAGGCTTCTCAAGACCTGGGTCGTGACCAGTGTCATGCCACGAGGTACCAGAAAAGCATTTCTGAGCTGAAATGGCATGGCCTTGGCTTTGCACAAACCACATTGCAGCCAGAGCTTCACTGCTGGGCAGAGCTCAGGGACTCCTACAACCATCCTCTTGCTGGCAGATCTGATTTGGCTGGTCAGAATTATTGCTGCCATGCTTTTTTGGTGTCTTAGCTTGTGAGAACGCGCGGTGGTCTGGCTGGCTGCTTTGTGGCTGTCAGCCCTCCAATTTTGAGCCCTCTTTTGATTCATCCTCAAGTTTTTCAATTAACCTATTTTGAAACTTTAAAAGAAAAAAGAACTGTAAATGCCTTTTGCTCTACAGTTTGCATTTTGCTTTCTAATTCTGTATTAACACTCAATTTTTCAGCTTCTTTTCTTGGACTTGATTCTCTTCAGTTCCTCCTGGTTTTTGCATCTCCCATTGTATGGGAGGACAAATAAATGTGGTAGATCTGATGTAGTATTTTGTGAACAAAAAGTGGGTGATGGGGGTGAAGTCATTCGAAGAATGGCTTTCGGTTGAGTCCTACCTGTGGTATTAAACTCCCATTTTCCAATCTCAGTCCTGTAGGAGGCAGAAGTTAACAAATCTTTCACCATTTGATGTGGCACAAAGGCATTTTTGTGCTGGAATGCCATGTTTTTGCTAGTCAGTACCGGCGAGAGCAGCTTGATCAGGGGGGTTTATACATATCAGTATTGTTAGTTGACATGTACTTTTTAAAGGCTCATCCTGCAAATACCTACGTGGATGAGTAACTTTGCTCACCTCAATAAAGCTCTTTGGATGTTTGGGTGTTTGTAGAACTGGTTTATATATTTCTATGAAAATCTAAAGAAAATAATGGGTGATTTTTTTTCCCTGAGAGTTAACAAAAGGGCAGATGGAATAGGAGGGCTTGGGAATTAGGTGGCTTATTTATCCACTCCATTTAGTGTATATCCATCAGGGTTCCTGCCTCCAAGAATTCCTATCCGTTGGCTTTGATTTTAATTTTTATCCTTGTTAAAACCTGGTGGGAAATGTTATTAAAGGGACAACCCAAGGAGTGTCCAGAGCTGAGTCACAATAATCGGAAGGTTTTCACTCGCTTTTGCACAGCTGACAATGCTGCCATGTAAACTGCAAACGTGCCTCAGCTGGTTGCTTATGGCTCATGTTTAACCAGGAAATAATGAAGTGTAATGACCTGCACAGTAACCTCTTCCTTAAACATTAACTTGGTGTCTTGAGATAGTTGATTTACACAAAAAAATACCTTTCATGCGCATCAATTCCATGTTCTATTTGGATTAATGAACTTACACCGCAGAAGCATTGCGTTTAAGATAGACTTTATAAGTTAATTTGTACAGTAGGAGTAAATATGCAAGGAGGGGAAGGAGATGTCTGCCCAGAGCTGGCAACTTCTAAGTTCTAGGAGAAGGCAAAGACAAAAGGGATGATATTTTGCAGATCTGATGGGGCAGGGATGGGCCTCAGCCCCTCCCGCTCGAAGGCAAAGGGGAGGCAGCAGTGGGCACTGCATCTGCTGCCAGATCCCTGTGGCTTCACGCCAGTCTTCTGAGCTGTGCAGAGGAGCTTTTGCTGCTGTGTCGGATCCCAGACTGGCATCGGATTCTGGACTGCCATCAGGCTCTGGACTGCCCTCAATCCTGGACTGCCATCGGATCCCGGACTGCTGTTGCTACAAGCAGAGACGCTGCTGCACATCCTTGCTACCAGCAGCCAGAGTTGCAGCCCCTTCCCGGCACCTGGACCTCATTTTTCAGCCTCTGGTCTCACCCTCAATGTCCCCCTGTTATTAAGGCGGGGGGTATTTTGGGGGGTTTGGGGATACTTGGCTTTTCTTCCTTAGAGCTGTACTTCAACGTGCTTGCAGCTTGGGGGCAGAGCCACACTGGCTGCTGCTGGCAGCGAGGAAAAGCCGCTTCCTGGAGGTTTTCGGAGCTGGGACAGGTTCTGGACGGGGAATTCCACCCCCTTTCCTCGGTTAGATATTGAATTACAGCACTTGGATGCAGAAGGAGTTTCCCTCCTAGAAAAGAAAGTATTTTTGCCCCAAGCCCCCCATCTTTGCATCTTTGTGTGTGACCTCCGGTGTGCGTCCGTCCTCAGCCTTGCTTCCAGGCTGGGCTGGATCGGTGGACTTTATTACTCAAAGCAAGCACGTTTTCCCACTGTGCCGAGATAAATTACACGTTCTCCCTCATGCTGAGGTGTGTTTACCTCCTGTCACGTTTTCCTTCTCCAGCAGAACCTTCTAAGCACAGCATAAACAGCATCGTTCTTCAAGTATACAGAAGTGTGTTAAACTACTGTCAATACGTTTCATCTCCTCAGTAGGGACCTGGAGCATGCCCAACACACGCACTGGAAAGAAACCATTGCCTCGGGATAAGAGGTGAGATTCTGTGTTATGCCTTCAGCCATAGCTCTGGGTACATAGAGCAGGTTTAAGCTGGTTTTATGCCCTTCTAATCCCGAGCTGCTCTGCGGGCTGGAGCAGACACCCTGGGCTTGAGTCTGCCATAGGTCTCCGTGGGTTTTAACTGCTCTGTAAACTCGGCTGTTCTCTGAGTTCCTGAAATGCTGCTGTGAGAGGGAAAGCTGCTCTGTGCTGGACCTTCTAGTGCCGCCCAGCTCCCGAGCAAGTGTTTGGGAGGGAAAGCACCGAAGGGCAACTTTGACAAGCTGCATAATGAAATACCTCCCCCAAATGGATGTAAAAACTACTTCACATTGCCCTGCTCTGAGGAGCTCAGCCTAATGGACAAGACTTTGAATTCACTGGCTGCATACACTGGTTTCTGTCTAGGACATCTGCTTCTGTGCAGCTGATGCTCTTGAAGACACACTCATCATCAGTGCTCTTGAAGCACAAGCTGATGCTGCAGAGAAGAGGGCCTCAGGGATTCTTTGGGTGCTGCTGCGACCTAATGAAGGACGAGCATCCTGCCAGTTGCAGGGGGGTTATGGAGCCTGCCCAGAATGTTCTGTACATTTAACAGGCAGCCTGGGAGCTCCTGCCTGCAAACAGAGGAGAATCCTGGTGTTTCCTATCACACACAACTTAGGAACTCAGTGCTGGGGCAAAAAAGGACCAGCTGTTTCTTTGGCTGTGCATGGTGTTGTAGGTACTGCTACCCATTCCTCTTCCTTCTCTTGGAGGCTGCCTGTCAGAAACAACGCCCAAAGTGTCCCGCAGAGCACATTGCAACCTGGTAACAGGGGAAACATTGATCAACAGGGGAAAGGTAAATGTGTTCCTTTACCTGAGAGGGAACATTTGGACACAGAGGAACGTACAGACCACATGATGCAATGGAAACATGAGGATGAGCTCTGAGGCTCCGGATCTTCTTATCAGGCCCTTACGCCGAACACTGATAATACCTATAGGCTGCAGAGAACCATGTGGGCAATACTGTACTGCATCCTGCAGTACCAGAGCTCAGCAAATGATGAATTCTCCATGTCACCTGTGGTCAAACAGCAACTGATTGACTCATTTCTAAGACGTCACGTGCTGTAAAGGAAGTGTGTTCTGGAGTCATTTCATCTAGAAATGACTTGAGCATATTCTTAAATTGATGCAGTGAAGACATTTAATCAAGTCCTGTTTGTTCCACTGACTCAAAGGAGAAGTGTCCACACAGAGCTCTGTGCAGGACTGGGATCGAAGGCTTCTCTGCCCTTGCACGTGTGGACTATGCCGGATAATCAGCAGGATGCCTCATCTCCACACTACCCAGCATGTACCTAAAATGCCTCTAGGTTGCCTTTGCAATGTGTTTTGAGGGAAATACTCCTGCTCCACAAGACAGAGCTTTCAGTTTGCAAACCTATACACCCTCTTTTAAGCTACACACGCAGCTTTAAGGGTTTAAGCACATATCTGGATATGTGGCTTGTCCAAAAATGAAGGTTTACACAAAATCTAGGCAGTTCACAACATACTGTGATTGCCAGCTGGGGGGAAAGCAAATCTGGTCAGCAGTGTGACAAAAGGGGAAGTTGTGTTCTGTTACAACACTGAAAAGTGTTCTTCATAGTTAGTATGTATGCATGAGTTAAAATGCCATGTAATATACACAGATAAAACACTTACCAAAATGCCAGTAACACTTGGCGGAATGGGAAGCCTGTCTGTAGGAAGAACATGGACATTTGGACTGAAGCAGAGAAGTTGTAACACAACAAAAACCTGATGAGAAAGGCAAACAGCAAAGCACAGAGACTTTAATGAAGGAATTTGGGACAGGTACAATCCATGATCGCAGTGAAATAGCAGAGGGATGTGTAGTGTGTCTGAAGATGTATCTAACAAGACAGCCTGTCTATAGAGCATCTGAAAGAGAAAATACATGTTAATGTGGGAAATGTCTCCAATACAGCAGTTCAGCATCATATAGGGCCCTATCCTGGGAACACAACTGGTCATGTAGGCAGGCAGGTAGCTGCCTTTTCAATTAAACAACTTGCATCCAAAGTTCAGGATTTAGCCCACCCCAAAATGGAAAGAAATAGATGAAGGAATCAGGACTGTGAAGGGATGAGTTCGTTTAACTTCCCATGATGTGAATGGATGTGGAAGCAACCCTCAGGATCGAAACCTCTCGACACCGCATAAAGGAGCTGCACAGAAACTTCATTTCAGCACGCTAGAAAATAACATACATCCGAAAGAAACGAACAGGATTGGGAAGCTCAAAGCAGAGTTTAGCACATTTACACAGCCCCAAACTATACAAAAGAGCTTCTGTTGTTGCATTTTGTTTCAATAAAGATGCTCACAATCAATTGTCTTTAAAGGCAGGTTTGAGCTACTACTGTTATTAGTGTATAGTTATAGATACACAGCACATCAGGGATACAGCATATGTTACATTATTTATCACAGCAATCAATACTGTGATAAAACCACTAAAATGAGCCATGAAGTCCATGCCCTTAGCATACATTCTTTCTCATTTTCCATGTGAATTGGTCTCGTTTCGGAGAGGGTTTCATGTGTTTATTAGCGTGTTTCGCAGAACAAAATGAAAGGTGACAGCTTATTCGTATAGTATATTTCTACATTCAACAGTTTCATGAATAAATTAAATAGAAATTACAAGGTGAAAGGCAGTTTCAAATGTTTTACTAACACAGTGACGAAAAAGTGAAGTCTTTTGTAACAAACCCTCTATTATCAGTACTTTTTCATAGGGAATTATGAATACATAGCAATTATTCAGAAAACTAATCTTGACTTAAATCTTTCATTGACATTGAGGGGAAAATTACATTGTAATCTTATTTCTTTTTACTCTGTCATAGGAGGAAATCATTTTCCCTGTACCTGTTTTTCAGCCGAATGCTTTAAAGCAAAGGCAGCTCAGCAGCAGATGATGGGTAACTCAGAGTGAGGTGGAAAAGCCAAAGTGGGCAGGAGGCAAATGGAAACACATCTTCAAGGAGCCCCAAAGATCTCCCCAAGCAGTGACTGTGAGCGTTCACAGGAGATGCGATCAGCCTCTGCAGGATCAGAAAAACTGCAGCTAACGATGAGAGCATTTTCTTTTGACTATTCCTTTGCATTTTGTTTCTTTTTAAAGTGATCTCTCTGAACATTTTCTTCCAGAAGTATAAAACATGGGGTGTGAAAGGCTCCAGACCTGGCTGTGAAACAGGACTTTGAACACTGATTTCATGCTGCTGTTCTACAGCCTTAGCAGAAGACCTTCTTAAGACTTCCAACTGCTCCCAGAGTTTTGAGAAACAACTTTGATTTTACACCTCTGACAGAAATCTCTCCGTGCAGCAACAAATGCACAACTTGGGATAGTTTGATCTGAAGGAGTAATTCTCTGTGTCACAAAGATAAATCCCTCATACTTGTTCTTGATTTTAATTCCTTTTATGCATCAGCATAGTCCAGCACAATTCACTGCGCTGGAAAAGGTCAGACAATAGCTCTGATTCCTGAGGGAAGCAGGGGTGGAGGAGACAGTCCAGGGCAATCCTTGGACATAGCTGTTGGCGTATGAATGAATCAGTAACCAAGAAGAGACAGAACAGAATTATCTGCAGCGCTGAAAAGTGCAATGAAGGAAACAGAAATACCTCCTTGGCACGTTCACACGCACACAATTCCAGTGCAGACAAAACCTACCCAATTTCTGTGTTTCTGGCATAAGAAAAGAGCTCTTTAATTTCACAGCAAATTCTGAAAGCGATCCTCCGGAAAGCACACCTTTTGGGGTGCATCTCTGTGTGGAGATTGCACCTCCCTTTAATCTTAACTCCCAATGCCCCTAACCTGGAGCCAAACCTCCCCACAGCGAGCACTGTGTTTTACAAACAGCCATAAATCACGGGTGTCCGACCAGGCTGTCCCCACACCCAGAGCTACCGCGGGAGGACCGCCTGAGCTCTGCAGTGCCCTGGCAGAGATGAGGGAAGGCTCCAGCGCTTCTTCCTTCGAGCCCTCCTTTTCTTAGCAGCTGATACATTTGCAGACACCCCCCAGAACTCCCCAGAGCCACAAAAACACAAGTCAAAGGTCAGCAGGAGGATGTAAAAATACCATTTAATCTTATCTGTGCCACGCTCCATGTAGACTTATTTCACCATCTTCAGGCTCTCTTTGTTGAAAGACTCATTTGTTCCTGAACTGACGGAGAGGAGAGGATCAGTTTGCAGCATGTGTTGAGGAAAAGCTGCTCCACTCGATTTGTCCTTAAGATTTGAGTAACACTC
This sequence comes from Psilopsiagon aymara, assembly GCA_024733675.1. Classification (NCBI taxonomy): domain Eukaryota; kingdom Metazoa; phylum Chordata; class Aves; order Psittaciformes; family Psittacidae; genus Psilopsiagon; species Psilopsiagon aymara. Next base: position 1,975 of record JANRGW010045641.1, on the reverse strand, counting down.
GCTGTAGAACTTCTTATGTTAAATAATTACAAAACAATACAAAATGACTCTTTTCTTATACAAAGAAGACAGTTTTCCAGCCCTTGTGTCACATTTAGTGCTCATTTGCTACAAGTTCTAACAAGTTTTGTTTCACAGTTAGCCACGAAGTTATCTTTTACTTGGGGATGTTTTCTACCTTGTTGTGCATGTACGGGTTACTTGGGTGCTTTTGTACTTCCCATTCCTGTGTCAATTCCCTATCCCATTTCTGCAGGGGGATTGATAACAAACTTACACACCCATGCTAAGTTACTCATTTCAACGTTGAACATTTTGCTCTCTTTCAGCGTTCGCACGAAATTGCTGGATTCATTTTGAGCCTTTTGCTCTCTTTCAGGCACCTCCGAAAGGCACCAGGAGAAAACCCCAATTCCGAATGTCACTGCATCCTCCATTACACAAACCTCCTCCGCAGCTCCCAACCAGGAGCCGGGAAATCCCGTCTCTACTCCAAGCGTTACAACATGAAGTTTGCGGAGCACAACCCGGCCGCGCATTCCCACTGATAATGAAGAAACAAATCGCGGCCTCTGGATCAAATCCTAAGCCAGGCTCGGACATGGGTCTGCCCGCGGAGAGCCCTCCCGTCCTGCTCCGGGAGCGCTTTGTTTTAGGCCTCACACACACACACAAGGCGCGGGGAGGAAAGTCGGGGAGCTCGGCACAACTCGCGCTTCAAACCTGACAGAACTTGGCTGGGGAGTGTGAAAGAAGAAATTAAACAGTAGTAAATACAGGCGGGACAAAAGCCCCTTTCTCGTTGTGTAACGAACGCAATACTGATAGATTACTGCCCGGTTTCCATGGGGACCTTTTTGTTCTAACTCCAGATACAGATGATTAGGGTTAAACGAGGCACCTCAGAGTGTTTTTTTTCTGGGACTGAACAGAGTGGACCGGGGAAAGTGCGGCAAAACTTCGTTATCGATCGCTTTGGTGATCGCTGGTGTTAGTTTTAACGATGATGCCTGCTAATCCCTGCGGAAGGCGCCTGCTCCCAGGGCACAATTAGCACATTTTTGGCATTCCTGTAAGGGCCGCCCGGAGTGTCGGGGCCGGGGGTCCCCGGTGCCGCCCGGTCCGTGCTGCAACCCCTCGGGGGGTGTAGTAAGAGCCGTCGGGGTGAGCACAGGGGTATCGAGACCCCTCGGGGGGCTCAAGCCCTGGAAGGCCACGGCGTGCGGGCGCCGCTGGCCCCGTGGGCAAGGCCTGCTGCCGCACAGGCCACGCCAGGAGCGCTCACACACCGCTTCGGGGCTTTTCACCCCAAAACGAGCGCAAGCCGCCCCCAAGCGCCGAGCAGGGGGTCCCGAGTGACTGCTGCCACGCACGGCCGCACGGCTCCCGCGTCGCCATGTGGGGAGCCCCCGCAGGGCCCCGCTCCCCCGTGAGCGCTCCCCATTCTCTTCCTCCCGAGCCCCACCGTCCTGCGGGGGCTCCGTCCCCCCCAGCCCCGAGGTCTTCGGCCATCGCCATCCTCCCCGGGCGGGAGGAAGCCGGAGGCCGGCCGGCCGTGGCTGCCATTGGCCGGGGAGCGGCGGCGGCAGCTGCAGGACACAATTAATTATGCTAATGGCGTGGGGAGCGGATGTACTTTCTTCCCCCCTTTATTCCCCGCTCTGTTTTTGGCTGGTCGGTGCGGGAAGGAGCCGCCCTGGCCGCGATCACATGATATTGTCTTCGCGCCACTTTCGTAAAACCCTTTTTATTCCAGGGCTGCGCTCGGGCTCAAAGGTAACGCGTTTATGGTCCCGGTCCTTCCCTTCGCGCTTCTTTCTCGTTCCCACTTCCCGAACGCCGCCGCGGGTCCGGCGCTGCTCAAAGCCTCCGCACGCGTTTCGGGTTTGATTCTCTTCCTTTATTTCACCCCTTTTTTTTGGTTGCTTTTACCGGTTCTCCCTCCTTTCCGCTCCGCAGCCCCCCCCCCCCCCCC
>JANRGW010045637.1:8269-25329 GCA_024733675.1 Psilopsiagon aymara | reverse complement strand
CCTAGCCAAGTTTAATTCTAAGTGGGCCTTAGCTTTCCTAACCTGGTCCCTAGCTTCCTGGACAACATCCCTGTATTTTTCCCAGGCCTCCTGTCCTTGCTTCCACCTTTTATAAGCCTCTTTTTTCTTCATAGAATAGTTAGGGTTGGAAAGTACCTTAAGATCATCCAGTCTCTACTCCCCTGCCATGAGCAGGGACACCTCACACTAAACCATGCCACCCAAGGCTCTGTCCAACCTGGCCTTGAGCACTGCCAGCAATGGAGCATTCACAACTTCCCTGGGCAATCCATTCCAGTGCCTCACCACCCTCACAGTAAAGAATTTCTTCCTTATTCCTGATGTAAGGTTGTTTCTGAACAATTTATTGGAGTTTTTAGCCTGCTGGGGCCAGAAATGAAGAAAAGATAATGAAAAAAGGGATTAGTGGCTTTTTGAAGTGTTGGCTGAAATGAAGGTTCTTTTGGGCTTCTTAATAGTCTACGGCACTCAGTCAGAAAGCAGTGTTTGTTACTGCTAAAATGCCATAATGCCAGAAATACGTAATCCTAAGATAAGTTAGTACCACAGTTAAAATGTGACATACCTGGGAATGCAAGAGACAATGGAGGTTGTCTCCAGCTGTACTACTATATTTTCCAACTGAAATGAGACTTAGCAAAAAAACTAGTGTTTCTTACGCAGACGCTGAATTTTTCTTGGGATCTGTATGATAAAACAACAATTAATTATAGCTTAAGAAAATTCTGACATCTCCAGTTTAACAATGTATGTACACTGAACCTTAAATTTACACTGTATGAGCTGCAGATGAGTAAATGATGCTTGTTTGTAATCTGAGACACTTCTGGTGATTGTATTGGAGCTCAGGTGCTCCCCTCCTGTGCCTAGCTGAACCCTTCCCTGCCAATAATTGTGCAATAAAACACAGAATCATAGAATCACAGAATAGTTAGGGTTGGAAAGGACCTTAAGATCATCTAGTTCCAACCCCCCTGCCATGGGCAGGGACACCTCACACTAAACCATACCACCCAAGGCTCTGTCCAACCCGGCCTTGAACACAGCCAGGGATGGAGCATTCAGGTATTCCCTGGGTAACCCATTCCAGTGCCTCGCCACCCCTACAGTAAAGAATTTCTTCCCCATAAAACATGTTTTATGTTAAACAAAAGGATTGCAAGGATAGGGACCTTGGAAGTAATTATAAGTTGGTTTGATTTTCCACACAGTGCATGACAACACTATGCTCATACCTCTGTAGGATCTGAAGCCAGCAATACTGAACTCATCATCTGAAAACCATGGCCATGTATTTTTTGTGTGCAGGCACTTGTTTATTTTTTGGTTTTAAACAAAGGTCCATGGACTACTGACCTAATTGGTCTCCAGTTCTGGATTATGATTAACACCAGCCAGGAACTATGAACACTTTGTCTGCACTCAGCTAAGTTGTGTCATTTTAATCCCAAGTCAGTTGTTTCAGCACTGGACAGGTTACCACACTTACCAAAGCGTAAAATCAATTTTGGAAGGCTAAAATGACCCTGGGAACCTGCAATAGAAATAAACCACACAGGCTTCATGCCAAAGGTATCCAGAATATGAACAGCTGAAAACAAACTTGTGCTAGCACTACCTGACTGCTGTGAGTTCATAGACCCTCATCACATAAAATTGCTTTCCTTGAAAGTACAACTGTACTATAGCATAAAATATGCACTAGGTGCTTTAAATGTATTGAAACACCCATAATCATCTCTGAAAAAAAAAAACCAGCAACAAAGGCACTATAATAAGGCAATGCTAACTTGACTGTTGGGTATTTGGAACAGTCTGGAACAAAACCTTTATAACAGAGAACATACATCTTCATCCCACAATAATAATCACAAAATTGTTCTTACATTCTCTGATTGTTATCTCCAAAACAGTCACATTGGCAGAAAGACCCATTGACCATTATGATGAAAATGAACATTAGCCTTTTCCTGCTGATAACAAACAAAGAGTGAATTGGTGGAGATAGCACGTATTGTTATAGTTTTTCCATAACTGTCTCCCAAAACCAGCCAGAAGACTCAGGAACAGTAGGAAAAAAAAAAAAAAAAAAAAAAAAGTAACACCTTGTATGTGCTGCTATGGACTGGGGAATAGAACCAATTGGTTTTTAATTTTTAGTTAAATTAGCACAGCTCTGTTCACTGGCGTATTATTTGCTTCCCCCTCCTTGCCAAATAGGTGCATGAAATGACACCGGTTTCAGATTCTCCTCCAGGAAAAAAGGATCTTGTTAAATGAAAAATAATAACACAGACCCTCTGTGTGTCCCTGGCAGTCAAATAAAACAGGACTGTAAGTCCAGTAACATCACTTTACTTGAAGATGATATGCCAACACAGTAACTGACGACTGACTGATGACTGTCTGGAGAAGAAGAGTACCAAATTCTCTTCAAGTTCTCATGCTGCTAGAACACAATGACCCAACTTTTTTCTTCTTTTTATCTCTGGAAATGCACTGAATAACCATTTTGCAGTTTGTGACAATATAAATATAGTATTGACCTACCTACACAGTGAATGAGAACCATATTAAGATACAGATGACTTAGGCCTTCCTCTGGCTCCATGGAGCTGTGTTACTGACACAGCTATCAAAGGTTCAGAATACAAGTGTGTGTGTTGCACTACACAGCTTGGCTGCAACACAGTCAAATATTTCTTAGCTTTAGATTTTACTGGAGTTTTCTTCAAAGAAAAGATTCAGAGCCTCAAGTTCCACCCAGCTCCTATTCGTATCAGATGCCAGCATATCATTTCCTATCTCCTTCTTGTGCATGTGATTGTTGTTCAAATGTGAGCTTATAACCATTATTTAAGAAGGTAAAATATAAAGTCAGAGCAGTATTTTAGTGTTCTTCCACAGCTGGAAATATTATACAGAAACTTCAGTTACTTCACATCCATTTGCATGAACTACGTCAAAGCACAACCACAGCTGACACAAATCCTGTGTTGTCTTCAGCAGTCACCATTAATGTTCTGGCAGGCTTGATTAACTTTAAGTGCAAATTGCTGCTGTGTATCAATTAGAATGACGGCAATCTCACCTGAAGTGCTGGGATGCGTTGCTGACAGTGAGATGATAGAAAGGAATGCATGTGCCTTCCTCTCTTCATTTCCCTTTCCTAAAGCTTTGGTTGGTAATGTACATCCTGCTCAAAGTAGATGGCTAATAATTTTTGCTTGTTAAACATTGTCTAAGTTTCCAAGGAGTGTATGCATTTTTGTGACCTTGTCTACTATTTTTGGAGCATTAATCTGCACATTTTGAACACTAATCTGAGGATGTGGACCACTAACCTGAATGTGGGAGAATCTTCGAAATTTGCAAACACTGGAACAACGACTCAATAAATTATTTACACTTGGACTTCAAATTATGGAATGGATATCATACTTCTTTTGTATGATCAACAAATCATCAACAAATGATCAACAACAATGAAATACAGCTTTCACCGAAAAGAAAGTTCCCAGATTTCTGTAAGTCAGTGGAAAAAATAATTTATTGCAATTTCAGCTGCACATTAACATGGAACATTTATACATATATATTCTGTGCTGATAAGGTATACTAGATATAGACAAATTTATACACAAAGTAATTGCTCTATCCTATTTTATAATGCACATATTCGGAAATTATCAGTCAGATAAGAACAGGTATTATTCACATAAAAATGCACTGTATGTTGAAGTTATGGAAGGTTCACACATCTGAAACTGTCCACTTTTACTAACTATACCAGCTGATAAAAGACACTACGTCCCCTTAGAAGATTTACATCCTTTGATTATCCATGATATCTAGAATATTATCAGGTCCTCCCAAGGTATAAAATAATTTCTAAAAATTAGAGAGACCAAACCAAAAGGCAACCATGACTACCACAACCGGACAGCACGCCTTTCGATTCTGAGGGCTTCATCTGAAAAGAATGAAAGCACTAAAGGTGGTCTAAAATTGTCCAGCAATCTATTATTAACATGACAATGTAATTTAGTTGATAAAAATCAATGACAAATACATTGCAAGTGAACAGCATTTCAGTAGAAGTACATTAGCACATGCTTCAAACGGCAATAACAGACAAACAACTGCCCCCTTTCAATACAGAAAATGTTTACACAGCGTAAACAAAGGGAAAAAATGCAGGATGATATTGAAAGAGGAACCCTTTTCTAACCAGGAATTTACAGTGCATCAAGTGTTATTCACAAAATGAATGGGAAGCACAGTAATAATAGAAGTAAATCTGATAAACAATATTTATACAATAATTTTCATAATGCTGCTTTAGGTATTATCCTTTAAAATAGTTCTTCAGGTTCACTGTTCTGCCCAACAACTGAAATACCTATCTTTCCAGAAATGTCACTGATTGACATAACCACAATAGTTCAGAGATGAAGATGAAGATGTGACGCATCACACTGAAGTGGTTAGTTGTGGCGTGCATACTACAAAATTGTATTCAATATTACTTGAGAGTAGGAAGGGCCACATGACTGACGTGCAAAAATGCATATCAAAAAAAGAAAAGCTTGAAATACATGCTCATAGCAGAGAGATAACAATACCAAACATCAAGGGAAAAAAAATCCATAGCAAGCGAGCCTGGAGAAAAATGGTGAGTATGATTCAGGAGCAGGGAAAAGACAATGGTACTGCACATGGCAATGGGAGATATGACGTGAAATAACATCCATAATAATCTTACTGCCTGGCACCCTATCTGGAGACAGTATTGTACCCTATCCAGCGTCCTCTTCCTCTTTCCTCAGTTTAGAGAGCATCTTGATTTGTTTCCTTGAATGCATGCAAGTAGAATTTGAGAAGTAAGGGATTTTTTTTGAAGCAACAACATGGTGGGTCAGTGCAGTGACAAAATACAGTTTAAAACTTGCAACCAATAACAGTAAATAATAAAAATAATAAAACACAGAATAGATAATACACATTTCTTTTGTATGTTGGAATGTAATTATTTCCTACATTCCCTGATGAATTACCAGCTCTGACTGAGATACTTTAACTTGTTCCCATCAGTAATGTGGGGCCAGAGCAGAAGATATTTGAAAGTAGGGAATGATGGAAATTGCAGTCAAACAAGTGAAGCTTTCTGGAAGCTTTATTTTTCACAACAGATCTGTCTCTCAAGAGAAAAGCTGCAGCTGAACTTCTATTAAAATAATAATGACAGTAATAATCTTATAACATGCAAACAAGTGGATGAAAAAAAATTAACAACTGGTCACAGTTACTTTTGTTCCATGTATATTTCTGATGCAGTCCTAATTTTTGCTGTAATGGTACCATGGAAGAGATAAGTGGAAAAAAGTAAAGAAGCAGCAGTCCAAATCAACACTGATTCTTGTAAATTAGCTGCTTCTCAGAAGTTACTACTGCTCATGGTGACTGATATTAGAGATGTCAATTTAGCAACCAAGTTTGAGTTATGCTGCGCTGCTCCGACCTTATTATTTTCTACAGGTTTAGCAGAAAGACACCATAAAGTAAGCCTTGGTTTCACATCTCTATGCCAGCTCTAAGTATTTTATCCCCTTTCCTCACCGTGTATTAATTACTAGGATGAAGGGTAAAATATTACGCTGATAGATCTGCAAATGCTGAGGAAATTACTCTCTAGGGATATAATGGAGAATATATCACTAATGTGAATCTGTTGTAGATTTAAAGATATTGGAGGTAGGAAACGTCACAGTAAAAGAATGATTAGCAGAAATATCTTCAGGACGATTAAAGAAATATTTTTATTTACTTCTATAAGCCACTTCTTGCAATATTCTGGAATGACTTTTCAGGAAATTTACCATATGGTTTCTGAATGTATGTTAGCAGTCCATACTTCTTGTTACGTACAGTCCCCTTGAAATTAATGGCACTGCACATCATGATACATTAGCATATGCATGTATTTGAAAAGTCAGAGAGAATAAGATTCTGAAAAGAAAAACAAGACTAGACCCTTGTCTAAACAAAAGCAATTACTGTAAGGTAATCAAACATAAAATATTGGTTATCTGATTTCTGGTTTTGGATTACAAATATCATGTACAAACTATAAAGTGCCAGAAATAACATGGAGAGTACCTTCACAAGACAAAGAGAAACTGCAAACAGTTCAGAAAAACTTAAAGGATAAAACTCAGTGCATCTTTTTGTGTATGGACAGATAAAGTCATGCAAGTGAAGAAGAATTAAGATTATAGAGGATTATATTCTTTCAATTTTCAAACATGCATGAGGCTTAAACTAGGAAAATACCCATCTGACTCAGTACCCCTCTGAAAGTTTACATTTAAAATTACAATGTGCCCTGCTACAAATGATACAACATAATTTATAACGCAGAAAAAGTGAAAGGTATTTATTTAAAATACATTTTAAGCACAACTATAGATTTGAAAGAACAGCAGCCATGTGAAATTAATTAATCTTGATTTAGAATTAAAAATGGAAAGTATTACCAAAAGTGGCACCCAGAATATTACTGTAAGCAATATATACTAAGATCCAGACTTCAGCACTGTTAAAGAAGGCTCTTCCCTGAAGTATAATACTGGTAGTTACCATGAAATAGTCAGTATTCAAATACTTGGGTACCATTGGTAGTAAGTATGGATTAGATCCACTTGAAGAGCCCAAACACTTCAACAGCCTATATTTCATTTTCAGAAGCACATCAGTATTTAAGGGTCCAACTGATTCCCATAACTTCAAGAATTATTTCAGCCAAGGTAATTTATGACTTTCATTATTTTAGTAAAGTGTATTTTTAAGATTAAATACATTACCTTACAACTCTTTGTATTAATTTAGGGCAAAATTCAAGCTATGTAAATTACTTTTACCCCTTTTTTCTCCCTGTTGACAATGGGTAGGAATGTATGCACCTGCTCAGCTATGGCATACTGTAACCTGATAAAATGTCTAAGTTTGTAGCACACTTATGAGTCTAGATCTCATTGGCTTTCTATGAGATTTTGGTTAATACATGCCCAGACTTCTGAAAGTAAGGGACAAGCTTAAAGACCATTTAGTGCTTAAAGACCATTTAGTGCTTGATCTTACATCATTTTGAGAATATTTATGCTCATATGTAATTTAGAAGAAATAGTTTTCACCCTGCATATTTCTAAAGCAAGACCTCTATTATGCAACAGTCTCTGAACAAGCAGATCCATCTGGGGTTGGTTAAATGACCACCACAGGTGTGAATCTGCCTGCAAGTAGTTGCTGGACTATTGCCTAAATATTTGAAGGCACATTTATTCACTCACTGTAAGAAAGCAAGTGGTGAATTTTGAACTGCTGATAACCAGGCATGTCAGCTAAACAGAAATGGACATTATAATGCGAATCTAGTACAGTGAAGAAATATGTAAGAAAACGGAGATATAAATATTTGAACACTAGGCATTCTCTCAAGGAGTTTTTAAAGTACAAGAATATTTTTTTCAGGGACTGCATAAACTGCAAAGACAAATAAGCAAGGACTTTAATGTGCTGTCAAGATAGTAAATACACTAATGATACAGTGTTGTACAAAACTTCGTTTTTTCTATGGAACATTTAGTTTTGTGAATGCAAATGGATCTCAGTGGTTTAGATTAAATTTGTCATGTTTATGGCTTGTTTTAAAAAAAATTAAAATTACATGGTGGTTAGTCATACCTCTGTCTCTGTACTCTTTCTGGACAAAAACCAAACCTGCATTGGTTCTTTTTTACCCTTCATAGAAACTGGACCCCTGTACTCCAGGTGGAACTGAGGATCTGAATTTTCGGGTGCCATAAGACACCTGAAAGTAAGAGAAAACACGTAAATGTATGCACTCTGCATGCATGCCATGTATTATATAAAATATTAAACATGATACAGATATATGAACAACAAAAGAGTCAAAGCTATCTCCAGATTATTATTATATTTGCGTACCAATAAAGATATATCATAATGCAGTCTGCCATACAGTTTCATGAGAACTGATATAACGTGTTGTAGGACTCCTATCACTTTCAACTTCAGAGACACTTTGATGTTATGCTGTCAAAGTGATTTCTTCTAAGATGTCAACACCAATAAAAATACTGCATTACTCACCTGTAAGTATATTCAGAGACGTTGATCTTTCCCTTTTCTCCAGTAGTTTCTGTTCTGCTTGTTAGATTCACTGTATTTCCAAAGAGACAGTAACGTGGCATCCTTTGGCCTATGACACCTGTGACTACCTCACCTGTATGGATACCTATTGTTATCTTTAGAGAAAAAAATAAAGTTTGAATACTCAAAATCAAAGCACCTAATCTGATACCTCTTACTAAATACAGGTATTATGCTATTTCTATCTACTACAGGTTTTTTTCAAAGTGCTCCTCCTGTTTCTTCACAGCTTTCCATTCTGTGTTTTGTGTCACTTCTTTTTATTGGTGCAGTGTCATGGCTCTGCCTCCCACATGAAAGAACAAACTGTATTTTTCCAGCATGCAAGAGGCCATGCTGCAATTATGTACTGTGAAAGTTAAAAAACTGGAAAAGAGGCATACTCTGCAGGTCTGTGTTTAATGAGTACTCAGAAGGTGCAGAAATGGATGGTTTAGGTCAAGAAAAAAAGATGTTTCTCAGATGAAAACATTCTAGTACTTTTTCAGTTAAAAGCTCAAGAGATAGGAGAGGGGTCTGGAGAAACTCATTCTTATAGCACATCACAGTTACTGTAAAGCCCCAAATCAAGCCTTCTTGCTTCTTTGCACAGTGACAAAGTGAAGTACACAGATCTAAGCCAGGTGTTTAACCAGTAATGTCCACAGAACTAGAAACAGGCATCACACTTATTTTGCTCTCACAGCCTTCTGATGAGGACAGGTCAATGCAGCCTTCCCACTTCTATATTAATGCCACAATATCTCCATAAAATCCCACAATGAGTGAAATTTCAGTAATATACATTGTTGCCACTAATCATGCCATAACTCCCTGTGGAACAGTATTTTTCTTTTTAATGCAGTATTTTCTCATACTGCATGAGGATCTGAAGCATGGTCAAAAATATCACTGAAAGAATATTACTGTTCTGTTCATTGAGATGAAGACAACTCAACGAATTCCACTTGATGCGCAATGGGAATTTCCTGATTAGACTGAAATGATCGGAAAACAGACACAAATCATGCAAACCCAATTTAGTCCTTTAAAAGTTTAAGCACAATAATTAGATTTTAAGGTCTGGGGGGAAATGAACATGTCACATCTACATGTGACTCTATGTTATTTGTAGATATCACTCAAAATTTAACAATATCAAAGTTCGAATGAACTGGAACTTGAGCATTATCATATTTCAAAGCATTAACATCAAATCAAAGACCGGGCTCTCATTCAAGACGTCACATTTACTAACCTGTACAGGCTCACCATCTACTTGAACTTGGCCTGCTATTTCCATCATATCCAATGCAAGGTGGCAGATAGATCGAGCATGATGAATGCAAGGCTCTGGTAAACCACTCACTGTCATATACTTGTCCCCAACTGTTTCCACCTATCAACATACATATTTTTCGATTACTTTATAAACATGAGCTTTAGAGTATTAGAATGGATGCAGTGCTTTCTACAAGACTGTTTGTTCTTTCAAAAAGCTTCCCTTCACTTTCATTCAAATCACCCTAATCCGTATAATCTCTACCTGTTATTGAAGAGAATGTACTGTCTGCCCACAGTGTAACCAATTAAAATGACACTGTGATTGTGACTTGGGCTTCTCTTTGTTCCCTTGGTACAGGACAAAAAATTGATTTCTATTAAAAGCTAGGAATGAACCTTACACATATAAACACACAAGCATACATAGGTACATATATGATGTACGTATCTCTTCCTCTACCTACCTACCTGCTACCAGCTGCATCTGCAACTACACCTCATTCCTAATGAAATTCACATTATGAATAGCTGAATAATAAGTTATCATTTACAACCAGGAGGCTCAGGTATATGACTGAAAAATTTAAAAGCAGAGGGTCAGCAGAATCACAAATTGCTTGCTCACATCTGCTAAATGTGGAAGTAGATTTGCATATCCACCTACTGTGTGACTGTCCAGAAATCCTGCTGGGAACTAAGCCCTTAATGTTACTTCACACATTTAAACAACATACTCTTCCTTAGCTATGTAATAGCAATTTACACAGTTCAAAGACTGCAAACACAACTTTTTTTTTTTTTTTTTTAAAGCCTAAAATCCAAAGGATGGAAAAGAGTAGCGTAATCGTAAATTGTTGAAAAGTCACGGATTAAAGACTCTGAAAATCTTCTGCTTACCTTATAAACAAATGGATTCCTTCGTGAGTCAGTCAGAATATCAAATCTTGTGTAAAGATCATTTAAAAGGTTAACAATCTTCATGGCTCCCTCTCCAGAGGCATGTTTACTACAGAAGGCATTGAATCCAACAATGCCACTGAACAGAATAGTCACATTGTCATACCGCTTAGCTGGAACAGGACGCTTGTGTCTCAGCTCATTTGCCACTGACGGTGGTAGAACAGAGTACAGTAATCTAAATGTATAAGGAAAGAAAGGCACAAGCAAAACAGAAAGAATGTAAAGAAAGGTCTTCACGTCAGCATTCTTCAAATATTAACTTAGTACCTTCCATAGGGTTTATAAGATACTCGCATCATCAAAGAGCAACATAAAAGATGCTCACTAAATAATGTTATTTGGGAAACAGGAACTGACATACATCAGCATACATAAAGCCATGCATTTCAAACACAAATTAACACATCGAAATTACCAACAAAATGAGGCACATATTACTAATTCTGACATAAGCTATTAATAGTGTCTTGGATCATTTCTGCTTATTGTTTAAGCATTTCTGCTACATCCTCAGCTCATGTAATCTGATTTTGCTCACAGAACCATAAAAATGGCAAAAAAAGGCCCTGAAGAGATCAGTTTTCCACCTTTGATCAATTCCTGCACTGCTAAATGCTTCCTCTTCTGTTGAGAATGCTGCTTTTAGGGTTTATTGCATGTTTTTTTTTTAATTAATAGTCTACATGACCTATTAACATTTGTTTCAATTTACAAATTACGCAAATAAAATCCAAATCACACACAAAGAGCTTCACCCTACTCTCGTATTTTCCTTCAACTTTCTAACTGCCAAATGAAGGTGTATTTCCCTCCTTACACAGTTAAGTGGACAAGCTAAAGATCTCTGACTGTTTCTCATTGCTTTGTACACAGCCTCCTGCACAAACCCTCATCAGATTTTTTGGCAAGTTCACTATTGCATGCGTCATAGGTAGTGAATACTTCTGACACTGTCTGTTCCAGCAGCTGCCAAGAAGGCTAGAATTCCTTAAGATAAAATTACTTTATAAAGCAAAGCAACAGGATTGAATCTAAAAAATATTCTTTAGGCTTCTTTTCTGACTCTTCTGTCCATCCCTTTCAGATCTTTTTACAACAATTTCCATTACTATAGAAAAAATCTGTCCATAGAATTCATACACACACACAATGAACGTTAACTCTACTACTAAACAAGTATAATCCACAAGAAATTCTTCTACTACAGAGATGGGAACTATGTTTTAAAAACAAGAGTCAACCATCAACCCCACACTGCTTGTAACACAAACTTTCAATTTACCTGCCAGTAGTGCTTAAGATGAGCTGCCACAGACTAATGCTATGAATTTGATTTTACAGTTACCTGTAGAAATGGATTTGGGGCCAAATGCATAAACTTTATTATTGTTATGTACTTATGTCTAGACAGCTGTATTACCTAGATAGCCCTAAACTCACTTTTACAAGTAACTATAAATTTCACATCAGTAGCCTATGGCAAAAACTCACCTTTACACAGACTATTTTTAAGGCTTCCAAAATGTGTTTTCCTCCTCTATTAACCTGTAAGCATGGCAGATGAGATACTAAGTGGCCTACAGCAGATTTACTCTGTCAAATAGTAGCATATACCCACTCACCAAATTAATTTTGGCTACAAGGACTGCATGTACAAAAGCTTGTAAAACTACTGGTTTAGGCAATTCACAAAGCAAAAAGGATTGTCAGTTCACTTCTCTTAGCTTTCCTTATCAGAGAGGGAGCAATCAAAGCACCTATGCATGTAACAGCCTAGACTGCAGATGACATTTGACAATCTAAATGAAGAAATACCCTATGAAGTGCTAAAGTAAAATGTTCTTTCCTGACTCCAAAATTAACAGCACTGAGTATCTCTCATACTCCTTCCAAGATTCTGTTATTTTTTGAAGACAGCTATAAATAATATATTGCTGTGACAGTTTCAGCTCAAAATCAGGATTTGGTTCTTACGTGTCTGTCTTTTTCTTTTCATCTTCCAGGGCACGCAGTGTGTGCTGCAGTCTGTCAGTGAGGATTTCAAGCTCTTGAGTCAGTTTATATTCCTCTCTGAACTGCTCTCCCAAAAGTACCAGATCACGGGTAGCATCATGCAATGGAATATCACTCAGATACAAACCTCTCCTGGTTAAATCATCCAAGTTCATCACACTGCAATGTGAAGAAACATATAATAGTATGGGTACAATTTAACTTGCCAAAGGAACATCTAAAACTCAAATGAACAGCAGAGGCTGCTAAATAACAGAAAAAAGATGATGCTTCTGAACTTGTGATGAGCTGTGCAACATGTCCCTTCTAGGAAATATCTTATTTGTGTTCATCCATGTTAACAAACGTCTCTTGATTGTTCCATTTAAATACAGAATTCTTATTGATGAGTTTCACAAATGTATCAAATGTACATACTTCAGTTCACAAATAAAACCAAGATTATACCAAAGTAGCCTCTTCCTCTTCTGTCTTCATCCACCCTCTCTACCTTTCAAACATATTAACATATCGTAACTGTAATCTGACGTGTTAGCTCAACATGCTCTTACCTAAGGACACCCCCTTCATTCAATCCCCCATTCAACCACTTATTTATAATCATGAATGATCTATTCATTTAAAGTACCGCAAAAATCTATGAATCCACATAGGAAACCAAATCATTGTGACATTTCTTAGCGCTCAGTGTAAGAAACAGAGGACAAAACTTAGCAAAAATCCTGGAATCACGAGAAATTCACATTTGTACAAACTGGCTCAGGGTATCGCGATATTTATACTGAATTATTTAATAATCAGTCAAATTCTAATATTTAAATGCTCCTCCCTCTTTTAGTATAAACACATTGAAATCAATGAAATCAATACCTGAAGCAGTTAATTGCTGTATTACCACTCTTGTAAGTGTTCTTAAAATTAGTAACTGTAAAATGAAAATCAATATTTTAGAACTCTTAAGGTTTAAAGTACCTTGGTGAACAAAGAAAGAGAATGCTATCTGCTTCAGGCAAGTAGATCATTTGCCCTTTTAGACGTAGGCAGCTGATTTCTGTGCCAGTCAGTTCATCTTCACACTCCAGCTTTTCCACATCCAACAGCCCCTCCTGGTGATGAAAAGTCACAATCATATAAGGGCAATGGTACATGTGTTACACATCAGGCCACATATGTAAGTGCCCTCACTATGAACAGAGCCAGAATGTTTGGAATAGAGTTACACCCTACATTAAAACCCAACTAATTTCTTCTTTGAACACCATACACTACCTGTATTTCAATACTATGATTTCCTACCTCAAAGATATAAAGCATGGTATCTTTCTCTAAGTTCATGTTTGTAACTTCTTTTCTTCTGTGTCACGTCTTCACAACAGTTTGACAAAAGCATTGCCTGTTTGATGAAGTTCTATCTGAGCCCAGGAGCAACTCTAAGAAATCTTGTTGTGTTCCTCTCAGGTACATTTTTCTATAAATAAACAGGCTCCTTGACATAGTATATGCTACGCTACAAGCTCTACATCAGCCACTTGCTCTCCTGCCCTCTCTAGAGAAAAGGACACGCAACTGTGTATGAACACAAGTACGAAAGCAAGAACACATTTCATACTTGTCTCCCACATTGTTATGAAGCAAAAGTAATAATCTTTCTACATATACTTCAGTACAATATTATGGGTTGGCCCCTTGCAAAGAAAGCATCAGACATGAAGTATATGTACTTCACTATGCCTATAAAGTGCTCTACTTGACATCCACAACATGAATTCAGGCCTGAAACTTTTTCTGGGCTTGCAACTCAAAGGGACTACTACGGTGCAAAGAATTTTCTCTGAAGATTTCTGAACTTTCAGCACTTTTTTGTATCTTTCCAAAGCATATTTTCTTAAAGAAAAGCCAGGTGAACATTCTCTAGTTACCTTGGTTCTCAGTACAAAGACTGTATTGATATGTGAGAGAATCCCATGGAAACTAATATCAATATGAGGCCGGACCAAGGAGAAAACTGACAACAAACTGCAATTTCCTGGCTGCAGCTAGAATTGGAAAAGAAAAAAAAAAAAGAAGGTTGTTATGTTTTATAATAAAACAAAACATGAAGTAATTATATTCGGTTTGCTTAGATGACAGTATTGAATGGAAGAGAATATATTCTTTATGCATTTCTCCATTAAAATACGGGGGCTTTGAACTAAGGATTTTACATCAGAAGTATGCAAATTTCAAAGTGCAATTCTAGTCAGCAATATGGCTTTGTAAAATTGGGTAGACTATCACATTCATAATCTGTCAAAATGTTCCCACTCCACAGTAAAAAAGCTTTCCAGTGTTTTATTCCTAACTGACCTCCTTCAAACTACCTTTTCAATAAGCCATGTCTCCTAAAGCATCACCTCTGATAATAAGGATACTGATAGATATCCTCAGTAGGCTGAACAGCTGTTCAATGAATGCCCTTGGGAAGAAGCTGGCAAAGCTACTTATAAAGCTCTTCTTTAATTTTTTTCTGCACAATTCGGAGAGAAATTATCAAAAACAAATCACAGGAAAAAGCTAATAACATAAAATCACATTTAAAAGTATGTGCAACATTAGCCCACAAAATCGTAAAGATCATTTGACATTTTCATCATCCTACCTTTTGCTTTTCCCATATTATTCCTTTCACCTGTTACTTACATTTTGCAACCTCGTCAGCTCTTTCAGGCAAGAACTGAGGTATCCTATCATATACAGACTACATAACATTAAATGGATGTAAATGGACCTCTGAGTACTCTTTTACTGTAAACAACCATAGGAAAATGCAGTAGCTACATTCACACACACACACACACACACACACACACATACGTGCATATATATACACACACCACACAAATATAGTTTGTCTCATCTTAGTTAACACTGATGCTTTTGATGTACAAGTCAAGAAAGCATGCTAGAAGTTCTGTTATTCTGCTCTGCAATTATTGTGCACATGACAGTTTAAGTATTTAAAGGCATTACTATAAAGTAACATATATAGACTATGTTATCTGCTGCTACACTATGCAGTAGCATGGGCAAGACCATGTCCTGTACCCCAGGTCAAGCTGCACTGACTGTATCACATCCACTTTAAAGAGTTATCTACCACTTTCATAGTAAATGTATCTTGGGGTGAGCTACAGGAAATAACATGGTATCAAGCTAACACTTGACTTGTGGGGGGGATCAAATTTTTTTCTGCTAAAGATTATTCTCTTACTGCACATGGACATGATCATAAGAGACAGAGAAGTTGCAGAATTAGGGCTATTTTCACAGTCCTTTTTCAAACAAGAGGAACACAATGTTGTAAATATTATACACTTACACAGGAATGCAATTTAGACAGATAATCCTAAATCTATTTTATTAATCTTTAAAATAAACCCATGAAGTATCTCCTATTAGGAATTTCTGTAACTATTCACGCATGAGAATCATCTAACCTGTGGAAGGACTCTGTATATAGCATTGCCACACTGCGTGACCACAAGATCTCTGTCAAATATTATGTGGAAAGGGAAGGCTTTGCAGAAGGTATAGGGACTGATGCGCGATTCTTGGGTACCATTTTCTTCAAATCTATCAAGGTCTTCATAGTAGTCCTCTTCTTTAGACTCCTTCTCCTCAATCAAAAACTGAATGTGGTCACATTCCTCATTTCTCTGTTGAATAACCTAGAAAATGAAGGGGAAAAAAAATGAAAAACTGAAAATTGCTACTCATTAATAACTGAAATGCTATTTTAAAGACAAGAATACATTTAGAGCCAAAAAAAAAAAAAAGTCAAGAATGATATTTGCATCTTGGAAAACATTGTTTTTTAGAAAGTATTCCTGACTTTAGAGAGTCTTTAAAATTTCAGGTGAATAATCATGCCTTTGTTTAGTCTAGTTGCTCTTTGCATGAACAATACATTGAATAGCACCCAAATACAATTTGTAAAGCCTAAGTAAAATGCACATCCTGAAATCAGGGGTCAAGGCTAAGGTTATGCTTGCTTTAACTGGCACTTGCTGGAAAACAGGACTCTCCCCTCCCGTTGACTGAACCTGCGGCAAATCTTGAATTACACAGGTACACAGGCCACTTGAATCCTTATTTTGATGAAATCTGTTTGCAAGGTCCATGACACAACCGCAAGTTGTCCCCACCCAGAACCGCTTTGCTGTCCTGCAGGGGGCTGAGGAGGAACCACGTTCCCACCAACAACTACCGGCTGATGCGCTGGTAAAGATCACTACTGGTGGTGCCAGGAAAAAGCAGCGGGCAGTAGTAGTAGGGGACTCTGCTCTGAAAGGAACAGAGGTGCCCATCTGTCGACCTGATCCTGTCTCAAAGGAGGTGTGCTGTCTTCCAGGGGCTCGGATCAGGGATGTTGCAGAGAAGCTACCTGCTCCAGTCAGTCGCACTGAATATTACCCGCTTCTAGTGATCCATGTGGGTGCTACTGAGATAGAGAGCAGCAGCCCAGAGAACATAAAGGAGAACTACAGAGCTCTGGGAGAGGTGGTCAGGGGCTCTGGAGCTCAGATTGTCTT
>JANRGW010045634.1:0-38801 GCA_024733675.1 Psilopsiagon aymara | reverse complement strand
TGAGGGGGTTGGGGGGGGGTGGGGGGTGAGGCCGCGGAAAGTTGCTTGTGGGCAGCCCCGCGGAGCCTCGGAGAGCTGCGGGGGGGGGGGCTCCGCGGTGCGGTGCCCCCTGGGCTGGGGAGTGGAGGGGGAAAGGCGGTCTGTCACCCGCGGAGGGGCCGCGGACACGTGGGGGCGGGCAGCGGAGAGTCCCCTTTGTTGTGCGGGCGGAGCGCTGCCCCGGCCCCTCGGGCCGCGCTGGGGTTTTCTCCTCCCTCTCCTCCTGCTTCCTGACGGTTCTGGGGATCCACGGGGAAAAGTTTCAGGCAGTGTCGTCCTGAGCGGTTCGGGCGCACTCGGACGCGGTTCTCGCTGTGTTCCGCCGAGATGCTGTCGTTTTAGTAACCTCCTCCTATAGATAAAGCCTTTAAGGTTTAGTTTTCCAGTGGTGCGCATTTCAAGTGCTGTAGAGTATCCTCGAATATTAGCACTTCAGAAGTTTAGGGTTGTTTGCATCCAGCTCCCCTCTCTATGTAATTGTAATGACTATTAGTATCGTGACTTTGTTCTCAGTGTGAGGAGCTTTAAACCCGTGAAACCAGTTTCACTTTCAGGCTGTTGCTGGGAATGTTTTCAGGTGCCGCAATTTCTGACCAGTGTGGCTTTAAAGAAAAAGAAGTCCTACTAAAAAGCGTGTGCTGGTTATGGTTAGAAACTACTGCTTGTGAAAAAGTAATTCATTTGAAAATAACGATTTAAAATGCCACTGGCAGCCCTTGCGATTGTTTTCTTCACGTCTCGAAGCAGTTAAAGCTGCAGGGCCGACTTCTGTATATTAAACTAAGATTACTTTGCAGGTTTGAAAGCCTGCATTTGCTCATTTGTTGCATTTGCTTGTAACAGTCCGGTTTTGCGGGTGAGGAAGGGCAATAAAAAGACTGAGTCCAATCAGGAACATCAAATGGGCACTAAACCAATATATTCCCTTCAGAAGGCAATCAACTTAGTGGGTTAGCAGTTTCTGCTCGTTGTTTCTGCCTAGGGATAATATTGAGGAAGTGTGGAATGTGAGCTACAGGGAAGCACAGCAGATAACGTGTGCGCTCCGAAGTGGTAGTTATTGTATATGCCACAAGAATAGTTGAGGTGGTGATGTTGAGAGCATATAGGTTTGTGCACAGGATTGTTGACTGAAAGTAGGAATTCTCTTCATTGTTGTTCCCTAAAGAAGAACTAGATGACAATGTAAACAGAAGTTCCCTCTCCTTGGCTTTCATTTCTCTTACCTTCTAAAATTTGATTCAGTTTTGCAAGGCTTTTGATACCTTCTGCAAACTACTACTGCATACCTTCGTTTCTCAGGTAAGTTTCACTGGGCATGTGTAATGTTTTGCTGAATCTGGCTCTGAGCACACGGAATGAATTCTGGTGTTGAAGACTTTAGTTTTGGGTTGGTGGTGTTTTTTGGGTTTGGTTTTGTTTTTTTTTTTTTTTTTTACATTTAATTAGTTTGCTTTCTTTTGGTTTTATTGGAAACACGGTGTTTAAAGCAAAGTATTTGCCTCTTCCAGATACTCTTGCGAAAGCTTTGTAGAAGCATAATGGAGTTTGTAAAAGATTGTCAGTTTTCTCAAAGCTCAGCTATTTCACATATTAATCATCACCCCCCTCCAAAATTGCCTGCTAATTTGATATATTTTTTTATGTAAGAGTCTCCCCTCTTGTGTGAAACCCTCTGGGGAAGAGGCTATGGACAAAACCATTGGCAAACAGCAGAAACTGGCTTCAGACAAAATGCTGTCATACATAGCAAATGAAGAGACAGGAAAAAACATTTCTGTAATTTTCCAGCAGAGATTTTACTTATAATAAGAGTGGAAGGCACATTTCCAGATAGAGGTGAGTTGCTTATATAAAAAAAGTAAGTTTGGTTGGTTCTGATTTCCAGGAATCCCAAGATGTTTAGCGTTGGGGGTTTTTTGTTTGTTTGTATTTAATGAAAGCTGAAAGTATGTTTTCTTTAAATTGGTACCGTGTTTGAATTTTCCTTTTTTGTCATGCTGCAAGGCACAATTAGATTTCAGTCCCACAGGGGGCAAGCTAGGATTACTACAGTAAATTCTTTTGGCCAGCTTATATTCAGAACAGTTATAATAAATTAGTTCTATCGCCTTGTTTCCTTAATGCTGACATCCAGAGCTAAAATGAAGCTTGTGGCATGAAACATTCATGAACTTTGGAAAACAAAAGCTGTGCATCAGTTTTAATACCGACTTGGAAATCCACAATGGGAAATGCACTATCTGTGTAGGATATGTGATTAAGGTAAATGTGTCTTATAACAGACCCCTGGCTTGAAGGTTGTGGTGACCTCAGTGTTGACCTTGGCCTCGGATACCATCTGTCCATACTTCTGTAATGCTTCTGGGGGTTAGAGGCGTATATACAAAGTGGTGCCTATCCATATAGGTGCTGGTAGGCCTTTGTTAAGCTACAGCTCATGTACTCAGGCTCTAAATTGTGCCTTTCTGAATTCAAGTGCTGAATGAACTCAGTAGTAACAACAACAATGAGTTTGAGTGGTTTTAAACCTTTCTGTGGTTGTTGTGGGTCATCTTGCTTTGGCCAGGATGCACTTACTTGGGGGCAGATTTGCTTATTTAATAATGGTGTTTTTTTCATATAACAAGTTTCCACCTTGAAAACACTGTCGCTTTAGTTTTGCCAATACTTGAGCATAGTCTTCATCAAGACGCTAAAACAATTTCCTGAGTAAGTTTTTGATATCTCACTAACGCTAAATGGTGTTTTGGCTGTGCATTGTTCACCCTTTGTGACCAGTTTTTTTGTGCTGAAAGAGTAGTGGAGAATGTACAATACAATGCGCTGATCAAAATCAATTGTATCTGTATAAGACTGTGTTAAGAGGGTGAGAAACTAGTTTAGAGTTGCCTTCCTGCTTTTAGAGAAACCAGCCCTTAAGTATATTATTTTATCGTGCAGTTTGCCTTGTGTAATGGTTAATTTAGAATCTCTCTTAAAAATACATTGTTGCCAAGTATTCACAGGGAGGAGAGGAAGAAGAGGAAAATGGGAAGTTGGGCAGAATAAGAAAGCAGTTCTTAAGAGTTCCTTTCCCCACCCATCCCTTCAGTAAAGAAAAGTATGCAAGAAAACCCCCAAGCAAATAGTCGTATAGGCTCATTTGCCAGTCCTGCTTACCCGGGAGCTTTTATTGCTCTTTAAAAATCTTCCCTCTTGAGGAACTGGTAATCTTACTAGGAAAATAAGTCTTAGCCAGTATGCCTGAAAGTTTGCCTTGTTCTTTTGTTTGTGCATTGCTTCTGCTTAATGTACTGGTAGATTCTGCTAGTGGGGGTTTAGCTGCCACTCTTTTAGTGCTAACCAGCTACAAGGTTCTGTATTTTATAGTAAGCCAGGTTCTTGCACAGACCCTGTGTTTTAGATAGATGCTATTCCATCACTGAGGGACACTAATCTGGTTCAGTTTTGAGGAAATGATTTTGAGCATGATTCTTAATGCTAAATCCAGCTCCTGAGAGTAGGAAACTCTTTTGTTCTCTTGTATGCCTGTATTGTGAAACATGGTTGTAATCCTTAGATTAAGTTGCTGCTGCTGTTAATCTCTGGTAGCTTTTCTGAGTAAAGGACTGCATTCTCATGGACAGTGTCTCAGAATTCAGTGGGAACACCTTGCAGGGTAATAAACTGTTCTGATGCCTCCATTCTCAAAGGTCCCATAGCTCCCCTGGTCAGACAGACAGGGCACTGCTAGTCAGCTAGTAAGGCATGCTGCTGCTCATCACTTGCAAGGCAGGGATTGCCAGCTGCTGCTGTTGCTGAAGCAGCTGCTTTATCTCTGTTATGGCTTGGTTTGAGGCATATATTGTCCTTCGTATTTTGACCTTTGAGTTCAGAGCTGTGCACCAGCTTTTTTCCATTTCAGATGTTAGAGGTCCTATTCTTTTGCAAACTCCACCAAAGTTCTGCAGGAAGTGTTACTGGAGATTCCACGTGGTGGTCCCTTGTTCGTACAAATGCTGTGTTTCAACTTGGGTTAAAACCAACCTTGGTGGTTTCTGTTATCAAAATAGGCATGTTTTGATCTGCTGTAGCAAAATTCCAGCATAGGTATTTGCATGTCACCTTCCCTAACTTTCACCTACTTCTGTGCACAAAGTACTTAGTATTCTTTTGTTGTTAGAAAAAATACACCTTTTCCAAGTCTCACAAAACATGTTTTGGGCAGTTTCCCCAGAATTGAAGGCCAGATAATAGGTATAAATGAAAAATGCCCTCCTTAAATGGTCCAGCAAACAAGGTAATCTTCAGGAAAAAGTTTGAACACAAATGTTCTTTTGATTTTTAAAAAAATGACCAAAGCTGCAGTATTGACTCACTCATACCTTGAACTGAGACACTTTGGCCAAATATAAAGTCAAGGGAAAAGTGACATGAGACTTGTTTTGACTGTCATTAAACACAACAAACTTGATGATTGCTACTTAGGAATTTGTATGATGCAGAAGAATTATTATCTTAGTAGGGGATCAAACTTTCCATATAGAAAGCATTTTCTTTCTCCTCTGGGGATATTTTGGCAAAGAGGGCTTGGAGTAATTTTGAGGTTCTAAATATGTGATGCAGAAAAAGAACACAAAAGAGCCAACTGCTGATGGTATCTGCGATTGTAATCGTGTACCATGCTTCCTCTTGCTTACAGTAGCCCATCTTCCCTTCTGTGCCATTGGTCCTTTGTCTTACCTCCAGCTTCCCATTTCTTCTTTCACCTTTTTCTTGCCCTGAGAGCAGTACTGGCTAGAGAGTTTCTCTGCTGTAGCACTGGGAGTTAGAGGGACTGGGAATGGGCTTCGCATCTGTTCCTTCTGAGCTGCTACAGCATTTCAGACCTCTGCCAGCAAAGTACTGGGCAAAGCAGAACTGCTGTGTGAGTCCAGAGTTCTCCAGTGGAAAAGGGATGACCCAGAACTGCCTCTGCTAAAGAGCTGAAGTTTTCCTTTATGTGGGATGAGGCCCTAATCTCTAGGGAAATCAGATCAGCTGATTCATGGAGTCTGAGTGAATAAGAAAGGATATTGTCTGGATTCTGAAACTCATCTGTAATCACAGAATCCGAGAATGGTTTGGATTGGAAGGACCTTAAAGCTCGTCCAGTTCCAACCCCCTGCCATGGGCAGGAACACCTTCCACTAGAGGAGGTTGCTCTAAGTCCAACCTGGCCTTGAACAATGCCAGGGGTGGGGCAGCCACAGCTCCTTTGGGCACCCTGTGCCAGCGCCTCAGCACCTCACAGGGAAGAATTTCTTCCTGATATCTAACCTAAGTTTCCCCCCTGTCAGTTCAAAGCCATTCCCCCTTGTTCCCTCACTAGTTGCCCTTGTACACGGCGTCCTGATGTTCTTGTATGGTGAACATTTCATGTGATACTGCGTTTTATTTCCTAGCAGAGACTGTGGTCAAGGAAAGTTAAATACTGTGAGACATTAAGGAGTTCATGAAATCGTGAGGATGATGACTAGTCTTCATGTTCTGATCTGTAAATTACTGGCACTGTTGGCAGAACACTGTATCCATGGCAACGTTGTGCTCAACTTCTGCCTTGATCTATGCACACGTGCACAAACAAACAAATAACTGATCTTGTCTCTTGATGGCTCACAGCATCAGTAATAGGGTACCGGGATCACTGCTTGCCAGCACAGGTCAGGACTAGGTTTTGTTCTGTCATCACTCACTGTTTCCCCCGATGATTGTGACAGTTACCCTTGCTGATTCAGGCAGATGTTAGTTCCTTCAAGGGATTGTCAAGTTATGCCCTATGCTAAGTTTTGATGGGGTTTGATATCATAGACTCATTGTCTGAGGACCATGTGCATAATTAACATTACACCGACTTCCATTGTTTTGTTTCACAGCTGCTTTAAGTGTGTTAAATCTGTTTACCTTATTGCATAACCTTTTGTGCTTACTGGTTTTTTTTGTTTCTTCTTTTAACTGAATGCTAGGATTGGATCAGTGTGAAAACCGGGTTTTCACTTTTAACTGTAAGGAAATCCTTCCATAATAGGATTTAGTCAAATCACAAAGGAGAATGGAGAATATTAAAATAAAGGGATAGCACGACAGGAAAAGGCTCGAATGAGATCCAACAATAAAGTTGTTCAGGCGTATACTCTCTAGGAAAGGGATTTGGGGAATTACTGTGATGAAATCTTAAAGCTATGAATCCAAATGCAATTTAAGAAGCGAAAGTCCAATCAACATTATTATTTTTCTGTCCACAATGGCTTTTAAATAAAATTAGCTCTTGGAAAAGGAAGTAGAAGCAAAGGCTTTCTTAATGTTTTTTTCTGGTTTCTTGGCTGTACTTTATTCTCCTGACTTGTGTTTCTATTGCAGAATTTTCTTTTGTCTCCTCTCTATCTGTTATTTCCTCTCAAACTTAGTAAATACTGTTGAGAAGAATGGAAATGCTTCGAATTTTTTTTAGCTTAATGAGGGCAGCTCATGTAGCGTCAGCCTTGTTTCTATAGAGCTGTGCAAGATATTAATGAAGTGAAAATTCGCAGTGTATTAAAATGCATGTATTGGATGTGCACCAGAAGAAATATGTTTATACTTCAGTGTCTTGATTTATACTTCAATGTCTTGTGATTTCCAGCAAAGACATTGTTTATTTATACTTCAGTGTCTTTTCTGGAAATTGCTTTACTCTTATGCCTTCTTCCAAACTGTGTGGTTTTATTTGACCTTAGTTTTTTGGGTTTTAGGAAAACTCCATTATGTAACGAGTTTTTGTATGACAGTGGCAAATTAGTCACCTTTCTATCTTTCAGCATTTATACAGACTCTATTGCCATAGTAACTGAGCCCTTCATAGTTGTTAATGTATTAATCCTCAGAACATCCCTGTGAGGTAGAGAGGTATTCCTGACTTGCACGTGAGACACTGAATCACAGGGAAGCCGAGTGATTTATGGATAACCCCACAAGCCAAGGAGAGCAGAGATACGCTCTCATTTCTGTTCCTGTGGTATAAGTGCCTTCTTGGTTGAACTGCTTTTTCTCTGCCCAGCTTTCTCAAATGAATGAATTTTAGTGAAATTGGCTGCAGCCATCTGGAATGGGCTCATTTGCATATAAGATCTGTGTGGCTGTCATTATTCAGCACATCAGGTTTAATGAACTCTGAAGATACCAAGGAAGGAAATGTATGGACTGCTACTGTGTATTCTCAGTGGATTGTGAGAGAGATTTTTCTTTCTTGGTATCACAATACCAGAAATTGGCTGGTTTTAATATTAATGTAGTATACCAATACTCATTTAATTGGCAATATGTGGTTCATATCTCTGTGCTCATAGAGCAGTTTGTTATTAATTACATCTGCTTTTGAAGGCTGATTACCTTTGCAACTTTTTAAGCTTGACTTTTGGAAATATTTGTGTTCAGAATCCTCTGTTATTCTTGGGATTTTTTTGTTTTATTTTTAGACAGAACATACTTCACGTGCAGAAAGGAAAAGACGTGATTCATTCGGGATGTTTGACGGTTATGATAGTTGTAGTGAGGACACCAGCAGCAGCTCCAGTTCAGACGAGAGTGAAGAGGAGGTTGCTCCTTTGCCATCCAGTCTCCCAATTATAAAGAACAATGGACAGGTCTATACTTATCCAGATGGCAAATCTGGCATGGGTAAGTAGGTGGTGCATGAATACAAAGAGTCTGATATTAATGGGTTTTAGCCTGTGCTGGGAGTTGTGAGGGTCCAATCCCAGATGTTGGCCCTAATTGAAAAGGGATCAAAATATCTGTTTATTTTCAGAGGGAAAACATGGTTTATTTTGGGAGGGGGAAATTGTTTGATTTTAGCTAAACTGAAAAAAGGTAGATTTTGAAACCTGTTCTCAGGAAAGAAATAGAATGGGAACATCGACCTTCCCGTCAACTGTGTGTTGTGTATATATGGCCGTGCGTATATATGTTCTTATGTACATTGCTTTTACTCTTTAAGCTTTGAGGGAAGTGTCAGTGTGTTCTCTATGCTTGGGCATGTATTCTCTCTACCTTTTGTTAAATGTACATTATGTTAAAATGTATTTCTTCCTATACTAGGAAGACTTCATTACTGCAACTGTATGAAGTCTGTTAGTGTGTACCTGTTCAGTACCCACTGTGAATTGTAAAAGGGGTTATTTTTATCATTAGTGAAAAAATATTTTAGCCAGAATCATTAGCAATTAATAGAGCGCTCTCCGCGTAGGATCTCGGTATTGTCTCATTGGCATAAGTTGGTCCACAGACTCTTATTCATCATGGAACAACTGAGTGGGTAATGCAGCCAAGCTCTAAAGCATGTGATTACAGCTAGAAGAGATGGTGGGCTGGGGTACTTTGGGTATACATAATACATATAATGATAATAATATTATGTAATTTATGATTCAGGAAGGAGATCCGGTTTCATAGCGAGGAGGAAGTATTAAATATTTAGAGGAAATCAGGATTGGCAGAGCCAGGTTCAAAGCAGATGTTTGAGAACCATGGA
Source organism: Psilopsiagon aymara (assembly GCA_024733675.1). Taxonomy (NCBI): domain Eukaryota; kingdom Metazoa; phylum Chordata; class Aves; order Psittaciformes; family Psittacidae; genus Psilopsiagon; species Psilopsiagon aymara. Next base: position 30,232 of record JANRGW010045634.1, on the reverse strand, counting down.
AACACAGAAATCTGCGTTAGCTGGGTCATTCATTTTTGCTAGTGCAAAATTAATGGGGAGCAGAAAGGAGTTTCAGTGACGTTTGTGCTGGTGTTCTTACTTTAAGTCAGGGTTTTGGTGCAATTCTCTTCATGTACAAAGCCTCAGAAACTGTTTGGTGGTGCCACCTACAGGACCTTCCTCTTACCGGTTTTGTTCTGATTTTTTTACTGAGGTCTTTATTACACTCTTTAACATTTGGCTTTTTCTCTCCTGATCAGCTACATGTGAGATGTGTGGAATGGTTGGTGTTCGTGACGCTTTTTACTCTAAAACGAAACGCTTCTGCAGTGTGTCGTGCTCTAGAAGCTATTCATCCAACTCCAAGAAGGCCAGCATTCTGGCCAGGCTTCAGGTAGCGGTACAGACACCATTTTCTTTATATACTTATTATAGCCTGTGTTCATAAAATATCTACATCTGGAAAACTTGCCAGCTCGTTTCTTTACACACTGAAATTTTCATATAAGTGATTTTGTAAGCCAAAACTGTATTAGTAACAAACAAATTGCTTTCATAAGCAGAGCAAATTACAGAGAATACTGACTTCTTATTTCATTTCTGCTGCAGTGGCCCTTCTGCAAGAAAAAGATGAGGAAAAATCTTCAGTCTGCAATGTAGTGACTTGAAATTCCATTCATGTCATACCCAGGATACTCTGTGGCTTTAGAAAGCATGAAGATTTATTTAGCATTGTTGTGATTTGGTTTGAGGGTGCTCTCAACTATATGGATTTGCAAAATGGGGTCTGGTCGGTTCACCTCAAATATTAATCAAGTAATCTTGAAGGTGTATTTGCAGCATTGCAGAAAAGGGATAGAAATGTCAAAAAATACCATTCTATCCAATCTAAAGTTTATTGCAACAAATGCCAAGTATTTGCATGAGCATAAATTAGATGAAAAGTTCTTCTTTTTGGCCTGCTTTTAAAATATATCTTTTTTTCAGGTAAACCACAATGAATCTATAATGCTCTTCAAGTTGGAAATAGTACAAAAGGCGTTTTTTGGACATTCTTTGCTACTGGTTTTTAAGCTTACTAATTACTATATGTAATTTTGTGATACTTAGTCAAGTTCCATTCTGTGTTGATCTAATTTTAGTTAAATCTACCAGTGTGCTACAGACCTATGGAAAGTTCCTGGTGGGAGTTTGAAAAGGCTTTATTTACTTAGCTTTTTTTGTTTTAGGGTAAACCTCCAACGAAGAAGGCTAAAGTTCTACAGAAACAACCTTTAGTGGCTAAATTAGCAGCATATGCTCAGTACCAAGCAACTTTACAAAACCAGGCAAAGACTAAAGCAGGTAATGGCATATAAACAGAGCTGAAATAAATTCTTGGTAATGCAAGATTCATTAGCAGCTTCCTAAATAAAATGCTTTCTCTTAGCAGCTGTCCCTGTTGAAGGTTTCAGCTGGGGTAACTACATCAATAGCAATAGCTTTACAGCAGCTCCTGTTACCTGTTTTAAACACGTAAGTATTTTTCAATATGTGCTATCCTTTTGTGTGTGTGCATGAGAGAGAGTCCCTGTTCTTAGGTTAACCTTTCCTAAATGTTCATATCTGAATATGTTTCATGGCCTTGGACTGTGAAACTTACGAATTGTGTTAGTGTGATTACTTTTGATTTTGATCTGCCCTTTAAAACCATTCTGAACACCATCAGTTACTCTCATGATGCTGCTGTAGTCAAAGAAACATAAAAGGAGGATTTTTAAACACTGTCAAGTTATTTATTTTTCTCACATTCGAAGTGCAAAATCATCAAATGCACTATAGGGTAACAAAGCAATTAATGCTGTATTAGAAGTTACAAAAGGCTTTCTAGATTGCATCAAGCTTGCTCCATTATGTTGCACTGGTCTTTCGGTTACATATTTGTGTTTGAGGTTTATTTTTTCCTTAGGTTAGTGAGAGTCTCCCTGCAAGTCGTGCTGCCAGGTAGTGTAGAAACAGAAAAATAAAGGCTTTTTGTCAATCTGAAATTAGAGGTTGGTTTTCTCTGGTTTAGAGTTAGAAAATTCCAGAGTTCTCAGTTATTACAGGATGTAATTAGGGATGAGGAAAAACATATTCAGCTGCATCTGTCCATAATGTGCTTAGTAAATTCCAGTTATTAGATCTGTTTAGACATTGTCAGGACTTTCTGTTTCTTAAGAAAAAACTTTCTGACATAAAGTGTTTTCTCACTTTTTATTTGGTAAGTTGAAGTGTTCATCTTCTTACAAAAGTTTTGTTTTGCTCAAAATGATCTGATGAAAACTGCGATTGAAACAAACATTTTGTTTCATGGAACTTTTCTGTAAGGGAGAAGAGACACACATCTTCTGTCCAGTCCTGGAATTCATGCTGAGCCCTGTCAAGCCGTAAATCAGTAGGAGTTGAGGGCTTGTGGCAGTTGGCTCTTTCTGAATAGCACCATTTATGCTCAGGGGCCTTCACCATTGGCCAGGACAGAGCATTGCATTAGTAGAGCTTCATGAACTTGTATCAAATTCCACGTGCTAAAGTAAGCACGTTTGCACGTTGCTTCCACTGTTATGTACATGCTGTAGTAACTGATTTCATGAGTAAGTATCAAAAGATAATGTTTGTTAATGTGGGCTGTGCAGTTACAACAAATTCTTTGTGATATATGGCATCCTTAATTAGGATACAGCTGCAATAGTTAGTCACTTGTAATATGGACTATTATAGTATAATCTACAAGGAGTTACATCTTTCTTACTGCTTCTTTCACTAAGTCAAATGGTACGCCAGTAATGTGAGCAGACACAATACTGATGTTCTTATTTTACCTTGAAAATTTTCACAAGCTACATGGCAACAGTACCATTAAGCCTCAGTGTTGTTTCTTTTCTATCTCTCTTTTCCTTTTTCATACAAATAAAATGCAACTCCTGCAGACTCCTTAGGAGATTTCTCCTTCTTTGGTGGGCATTAGTTTGTATTTTAGGTGTTACTTGCATTTAGTTTTACTGAAATCATTTCTTTGAAAAAGATACTATTTAAACCAGTCAGAATCTGAAAAGACATTAGAAATCTCTTGTTAAATCCTTCTCTCTCCCCCGTTCTCCATTGATAATTAAAAGGAACAACACTCTTTTTGTCTGTCTGGAAAGATTATTCCTGTTTTCTGTGTACTGTATCGCTTTGATTCATTAAAGTTTGTACTAATGTTTGTTAGTTTAATGGATTCCATGCACATCTTGTGTGTGCCCATGAGATTGAACATAGAAATTTACTCTGTTCAAAACAGAAGTTTTTGAGGTGACAGGAAAATCACAACGTACACTTAAATTTGTTGTTAAATAAAAATACATATCTAGTTACACTGAATGTATCTATATGGATATTTGGTAGGGAACATTGAATCAATATTAAAGAAAAGGGAATTATGTGATGTGGGATTTGGCTTGTTGATTTATATTTTTTTTTAATGACCTGGCTTACCAGTATTTCAGGTCTAATGTAATTTTCCCAGATCAGCTCATTTTTTAGCCTGGAGAATTATTTCCTCTTCAATTTTAAACATATTTGAATCTCGAAGTTCTATCTCTTTCTCTGTGTGAGAGAATTTCGGAGTCTTTTGATGTGTTTAATGTGGTTTTTGTACTTCCCCGTTAACATCATCCCAGACTCAGTGCTTTGTACACTATGAAAATCACTAGCAGTAGTGGTTCGGTAAACTGAAGTAGAGAAGGTGCTTTGGTTTATGGCATGTAGGAAGCCTGTGACAAAACCAGAACTACAGTTTGTGCACCTTTAACTGTTTCTTTTCTTTTTTTAATTGTGTTGAATTGCCCTCATCAGACACACAACGATAGTTCGTACAAGGAGGAAAACTCAGTTTTATGTTTTTAATACTGTGTTATAGCTTAGTCACATGCACTCTGCTCATTGCTAACCTCCATTCCAATTTCACTTTCTTCCAAACAGGTTCTACTTTACTCTGTATTTGCTTTTATTAACTCAAACCATTCCTAGAACAAAAGCACATTCAGTGCTTCGAGTCATTTTCAGTACTACTTAAGGTACAACTTAATGCACAATTAATAGTCATTATTCTTTTCCTCTCTGTTGCTAGGGAGATGCATGCTTCCTGAACTTAAGATTTTTCAGTCTTTCTTCCAGTTGAATGTTATTCTGAGCTGAAATACTTCTCTTCTCCTGGTTTCTTTGTTATAGAAATAAATATATAAATGAGTGTTTTGCTCGAAGGGAGCTGTTCAAGGGCTTTACACTAGGTGGCAGTGCTTTGCTTTGAACTGTTTCTGTTGAGCACTTTGCACTGTGTTCTCCGGCGTTGCCCTTTGTTGGGGTTCTGTTCACGCACAAGGTTAGATGTAGTATCTTCACACTTAAGGAATTGTAATATCACTTTGCCATTAAAATCCTGATTCAAGTTTTCAAGTCTGAAATCCTGGCAGTGTCGATGCCATCCAGAACCTTCAGAAGCCAATTATTTAACCCCCAACATATTTGTTCAACTGGGCATACGGACATAAGTAGCCTTTAGGCACTCCTGTCAAACAAGACCTTCCTGATTGCAACTTACCTTGCAGAGAAGGCAGCTGCCACTCACAGATAAACCCTCCCAGTTCATCTCCCGGAGCAGGAAGTGATGAACCAGATTTTCCTTGTTTGGAAGTGACATGAAGTGGATCTCTTCGTCACGAGTCTGAAAGGTAAATTTGTTCTTACCTGTAAATTATGGTTCTGCTAGTTCGCACTATGCCAATCCAGACTTCAGAGTTGCCCTTCCAGTCAACACTTCCACAGTGCTTTTTGAGTTTTGTATAGCACTGTGTAAACATTGATTCATTAATTAGATGAAGAGAGAGAAGACATGAAGGAAGGTGGCTGTTACAGCCCTGGTTGATCCAGTCTTCCTCCCTTAATATTTACAATGAGTGAAAAAGGCAAAGGTGGAGCAGTATACTAAGTATACTGTAAAGCACCAGTTCAGGACAGCAGTGTAATCTGGCATTTCAGAAGTGATGCTACACAGGATGACTTCCTTATCCTAAAGGGTGAGCCATATGGATTGGTGTAGGAGAACTAGCAGAACCAGTATTTTCACAGACAAGGACAAATTTAACTTTCTGCTATTTCCCTCTATACCAATCCACATTCTAGAAATAAAAATCTGTGCTGTTTCCATTACCAATTGATGTGAGAAGTGTTTCCATATACTTTTCTCCCCAAATCAGCTGAATAGATGTGCAGGCAATAAAATGTATTTTGGTTTACTTCAGCTGGATTCTGAAATTAGTCAGCACTATTTTTGATTGTTTGGCCTCAATTGTATGTCTATACAAGGCAACAAGATTTACTAAAATAGGCACTTTGAAAAGTTTATTTCCCAATTCGAAAATCTACACATCCGATTTAGAGCTGATAGTGAACGTGTAATAGAACTTGATTAAGAAGCCGTATCTGCAGATTTTGTGTGTGAAAATAAGCCATCATCTTTGGAGTTGGGTTTTTTTTTTTCGCCTCTCTGCCAGATGGCAGAAAAGAGCTCTGCAGTCTAGTCTGGTGTAGATGGGACATAGCAGAACATGAAGAGATGAGGCTTCAAGAATCAGAAACTGGCATACTTGTAATAACTTATTTTCCTTTCATAGTTAAAGCTATTTTTGGTTTTCATGCCTAGCCTCAAATATTTCTGCTAGTGCAGGGTATCCCTTGTAAGCTGAGTTTGGCTTTTAGGGCTGCTAGTTGGCTGTTGCTGATTACCAGCAAAATTCCAGTATTGAGATTTCCTGTCATTCAGGATTAATCCAAGTTTCACTTGGAGCTGTCAGCCAAAACTTTATGAAGTTGGAGGCTGTTCCCACTGAGCAGTAGGTTCTCTGTGTTTGCAAAGAGCTTTGTAAGTAAGATACAGCCTTGGAATGCTGTCTGCCCAGTAAGGTGCAGATCCAAAGGATCCCTTCAGTTGTCTCTGATACCTGAATATTCTCTGAACTGATAAAGATTTATTTTCTCAGAACACCTTAGAATTTATATGGCTGTTGTTCTGAAACACCCCAAGTCTGAATGTTTCCCTTCTTGGTGGTCTCAAGTTTAATCTAGACTGCATCATTTTCTGTTTTGTTACCAATCTAACTTCAGTTGAGTTGCTTGTACGGTTCTTCACCACTGTGCGTTTCTGGTATCTCTACAGTACCATCCTTGAGTATCTTTTGATTATGCTCAGTTCAACAAAACTGTCTTTTTGAGATAGCAAATGAACTGCAGCTTCTCTCCAGTTTCTGTAAATCCTTGGTAGTTTATCAGGCATGTATTCCTTTCTGTTATTAACATGTTAGTCTGAGCCTTGAGGAGAGTGTGTGAGGAATCTAGCTGAGCATTTCCTTTTGGCATTCATCAAAAAGGTGCCACTCATGAGTACCTTCTGATCTTTTGCTTACTTGATGGAACGATCGCTTGCCCCCCCTTCCTCTGAAGGGATGTGAACCAGTGAGTGATGAGCCAGTGAATGATGAGCCCCACCATAATAAATATTGGGACAGAGTCAAAACGTAACTTCTAGGCATTTTTTTCAGGAACATTTCTGCTTTATGGGATTTAAAGGTTTTGTTGTCTGTGGTACAGGTGTAAATTTAAAGTACCGTAATTTTGTTGCAATTAGAATTGCAGAGGAATTACACCATTCTCATTAAAAGCAGTAGCTTGCACTTAGTTCAAATAGTAAAGCTGACCTGTGAGTATATGCAATATGTATTTGTGCGTTACACATATTTAGACTTGGAATCCTATAGTTTTTCCAGGAAATACGCTGTAGTAATTGTCTACAATTACAATACTACACATAAGCTTCAAATCAAAACCAAACTAGGCTCTCATAGAAAGAGTGTTTTCTAGACATAAGCTTATGTCTTATAATGTATTTTGATTGTTTTGTCTTAAGTCCTCATAAAACACTAATGTAACAACAAATTAATTATTTTCCTGTGGTGAACTGGTGTCTTTCCCCTCCCCACCTTAAATGATAGGCACCTATGGGGACATGCTGGGGTGATATCTCAGAAGGAGTGCGGGTGGAGGTTCCGAACACCGACTGCAGCCTACCTACCAAAGTCTTCTGGATAGCTGGAATTGTGAAATTGGCAGGTAAATTTATTTTAGTCGAAATTATTAAAATAATCCCAATAACTGTGTGAAGGGAGCTGATGATTTAGTCAGTGGACACCGGGTTAGTATAATGTTAGTACAATGGCAGCTGGTTAGGTTATCGGAGCTGCATCAATAGGTTATATGTTTTAGCACTACCACTATGTTATATACTGTTTCACAGGGGCTTCAGTGATGCTTGAGAATGCCTGGGGCTTTTTTTGTATTTTGGGTTGGTTTTATATTGCCTCAGTGCAATAAAAGTAGTGCAGAGTGAGAAGTAGATTGTACAATAGGAAGTAACTGTTCTTGGTTAGAAGTTAAAAATTCAAGATCACATAGCTAAGGTGCGGAAAACCAGGTACTGTAGGTAATAAATTGATTTTGTTGTCCTACATATAACTTCTAAAGGGTTGTAAGATTTTTTTAATTAAAATTTGACTTACATGATGGCACATGCACACTTACTGAAACTCTCCATTCTATGTACCAATAAATAACATGCAGACAAGTGCCATAAGAATAACGTTCTATCAAAAGTCATAATCTAGGAAATCTCATGTAATATACATTAAGATTGGCAAAGAAATGCTAATATGTCTTTTACAATCTTGTTTAATTTTTATTTGCTTTACATGGGATTGCTTTCTTTCAGGCTACAATGCACTGCTAAGATATGAAGGCTTTGAAAATGATTCAAGTCTTGACTTCTGGTGCAACGTTTGTGGTTCTGACATCCACCCAGTTGGTTGGTGTGCAACCAGTGGGAAGCCCCTAGTCCCTCCTCGAAGTATGTAAATAGTAGCCTTACCCGTTGATCTGAAAGTCTTGCTTTATTAAACTAGATTTGCTCATGGTCCAGATACCAAAGTATTTTCTTACCATAGCAATTCTATCAACAGTTATGAATAAATCATTTTATTTTTTTGAAAAAATAAGGACTTGACTGATGCTGAAAGTGTTTCTTGGAGTAGCCCATCTGATGTGACTTAAAGCTTTTAAGATGCAGGTGGAAGCAGCTAGCTGATCAGTGGTGTGAACATGCACTGATTTAATTTATATTTAGTCAAGACATTCTTTGCCCTGATAATAAACTTAATCTTGGGTAGCATTCATTCTCTAAAGAGGCTTTTGTCATTATTGTCATCCAGGCTTTTTAATAGTCATCTGGGATTTCTTCTTTACATATTCCAGACTCTAATATTGTCTCTAACGGACACAATTAAAAATCAGTGGCTTATTTTTTCCCCTTCATTTGCAACAGCCATCCAACACAAATACACAAACTGGAAAGCTTTTCTAGTGAAACGACTTACTGGTGCCAAAACACTTCCTCCTGACTTTTCTCAGAAGGTAAGGCTGATGCAATATCAATGATGTAATGTAACCAAAATTGCAGCGCAATGTGAAGAACTGAAGTATCTTTCACTGGCACATTAGTTCCTTTTGATACAATAGTTTCTTCCCTTAAATACAGTTTTCCTTGTAATCTCTGTTCTCCATTTATGTCCGCACTTGTCAGTATGTGTTTGGAAAACTGTTTCCTCTGGCAGAAAGTAATTTTCTTTTAAAATTTATTAATCTGTTTTAATTTTAAAATACCCCAATTTAAAAATAAATGAATAAACTCCAAACCAGAAGTGCCAATCAGCTACCCTGTGATACATAAAACCAATTAAAACTAATTTTTCTAATTCAGGAATGGGTTTTATCATGTACTATTTCAAGAAACTGAACAAAATGCATTAGTATAGCACTTCCCTAGGGTGCAATAAAGGACATGCTTTTAAATGTTAATACCTTTCATCTGCTCTGGACTAGATTTTTTTTGCTGTCTGTACATCATGTCTCTGAAGTGTGGCAGCTGCCTGTATATAGTGTGCTGTAGGTTTACTTACTAATATTGTGAGATATTATATAGCTTTCAGTAGGACTGTTGTTGTCTTACACTGCATCTAATATTAAAGAAAGAAGAACAAGGAACACATTTCTGCAGTTGTTCATTTCTAGTTAAAAAAATTGACTCTGTTGGAAGCCAAATTAGATTGGCAAGATCTCAACAATGGAAATGGCAAGTGACAAATACTTACTTTTAAACAGAATGTGTGTTCTCAAGGCATATTAACATCTTTTTCCATTCTTTTTCTTTCTTTTTGATGTGTTATCAAGAAATAGGATTGTGAGTGGCCAGTTTTAATTATGTTGAAGGTTTGTTTTCCATGCCTTTTGTGATATTTTAATTCTATTTTTGAAGTAAAGGTATTTTGCATGGATGAAACAATAGAAAATCAATCTTGGGAGTTTGTTAAAATAACTTTTCAATGTAATTTTGTCTACTGGTCACAACTGAACAAACATTCATTAGATCACTGGAGGCTTCCTGTAACCTATGTGAGAACTGTTATTAGAGGCTGTACTTGATACAATTAGAGCATTGTAGGATTTATTCTACACATTGTAGGATTTATTCTACACTTTTCTGAAACGTTTCATTCTTCCCCATGAACAGTGAAATACAAGAGAAGTCATTTATGTCATTTTTGCAGGTTGCTTAACAAGTACTTGAATTAAATGGGAGGCACATTGGTACCAGCTTTCATAGCAGAAGACACATGGCTAAAGAAAACCACAGTATATTCTTACTGAATGGCTTTTTTTCCCTGTTACTTTAAGGTGTCTGAGAGTATGCAGTATCCCTTCAAAACTTCCATGAGAGTAGAAGTTGTTGACAAAACACACCTTTGTCGAACAAGGGTAGCAGTTGTAGAATGTGTCATTGGGGGACGATTAAGATTGGTGAATGAAGAAAGTGACGACAAAACTGATGACTTCTGGTGCCATATGTACAGTCCACTCATTCATCATATTGGTTGGTCTCGAAGTATAGGACACAGATTTAAAAGATCTGGTAAGCTTGTTGTGGTTTAGAGGTGTCTTTGGGGCAGTATTGGCTTGGAGAAGTCTGACTTAAGCAGTTCTGTCACTTTACATAAGTAACAAAACTAGCTTGAATAATGATCTTCAAAAATTCATAGTGTGGTCCAGGGGGTTTAGCAATTATATTACATTTGGGAGTTGAAGTTACAAGTATAAATTTTATTTTGCAAGTATACTTTGCAGCATTGGAAAAAAAACAAATTCATTTTAGGTTGATTTATGGTATGTCAATGGGATTCAGCAATAAACAGGGGTTAACAGACTGTCTAACCAGGAAAACCTTGAACTGCGTTATTCAAGCATGAATCACCTCATGATGATACCTGGAATTACAGAGTCTTGCTCCACGAACTCCCCATTTCTTTACATTTGCCCCCTGTACAATGCAACATGGATGAAGTCTGGGTTTTAGTAGTCCTTTGCTCCATTGAGTTTGTGTCTCTTGTCAGAAACAGAATTCCTGTAAAGCATGCACAAAGCATATCTTGAGGAAAGCGTTCAGTTTTCCAAGTGCTTAAACTTTGACTGAAACCATATAGAAATAAGAGGGTTAAAGAAATGAAGAGCAGTGCTGCTTCCTGCAAGTCATGTCTCTAGCAGAGTTCCAGGGGTTGCCCTTGGAAAGTAAGATTGAACAGTTGGCTAAACCCAACTATATATAACAACACATACTTTTCTGTCATAACATAGCGCAAAGCAGTTGCCAATTTCTTGCAAAAGCTGCTGTGTGCATTTGCATCAATCCTGTGACACAATCAAGGGGTCCTGTAAATATTGGATATTGGAGTTTTTCTATTAATGTGATGGTGTTTTTGAGGTATTTCAGGAAGAGGTCAATAAGGAAAATAGCTGCATATGGCTTCCAGAATTTTGTGGTAGTCCCATTATAAACTGTGTGCTTCCCATACCAGTGATTGCACTGTATAAGTTAACATTCAGAAAAACATGCTATCTGCTATTAACAAAACTTCTGAATAACATCTACTATTATTCCTTGTAGATATTACCAAGAAACAGGATGGACATTTTGATGCACCCCCACATCTGTTTATGAAGGTGAGTTTTGCTGGCAAGAGCACTGTTTTCTCAGAGTTGATTGAGGACTCAAGTCCAGCCCAGCACGAGCATTACTTCTTTTATTCAAGCTCTTGCCTCATTTGGCCTCCTTAACATAAGCAGGGATGATACAGCAGGTATTTCCATCTGTTGCTTTGGCAGTGTGGGGTTACATTTTGTTCCAGACTTATTAGAGTCTTAGCTTCTGGTGCTGTTGTCTGATTCTTTAGGTAAAAGAGGTTGACGCAGCTGGAGAATTTTTTAAAGAAGGGATGAAATTGGAAGCTATAGACCCCTTAAACCTTTCCGCAATATGTGTGGCAACCATTAGAAAGGTAAGAAAGCAAATGTGTATTTTGGGAAGGTAGACAGGAATCCTTTCTTTACTCAGTTTTATTCAGGCTTGAAACAGGAGAGCTCAAAACCGAAATAAATGCAGTTCATTCACACAGTGGATGTTTATGGATGTTTACTGCTTCTATACCACTACTGTGAAAAAGACAATATCCAGGTAAATTTTTTTTTCAACTTTAATCCCTGGAAATTCAGCCTTACCTTTGGTTAGAACATGTTTGTGAGATTAATTCTGCTAATTCTCCCAAGTGTTTTGCAACTGAAACCTCATCTCGCTTGCTTGCCGAAGCCTATGGAGACATTTCAAGGATATACTTATTTCCTAGCTTGATTGAAAGGGAGCTCATCCATGTGAAATCTATTTTAAAAGAGGAAGAAGTTGCTGAGCAGAATTATATAACCTTACCAGTGAGGGTTATGATTTTGAGTCTTTTGTCTCATTAATGGTGTGCAGAATATCTTTGCAAGCTAAAGAGTAGACTGATTATGAAGCTTTAGAAGTAGAACTGATGTTCATGACTAGAGATCAGGAAAAGGAAATGTTCATCTCATAACTTTGCTGTTAACAAAGGTACATCTGACAATAGTGCACCCAGTCTGGGAGACAGGTATGATTTGAGATTTTTTTTGTTCTGTTACAATTGAATGTCCTTCTAAGTGTGCTTCCATTATTACTGAGTTACTTTTCACTCTTTTGAAACATGGCATGCTTTCTTTCTAGCCTTATCACACAGTTCAAGGTATTTAATGTAAAATTTTGTTTTTCTTCACAAAGGTTTTAGCAGATGGCTATCTTATGATTGGGATTGATGGCTCAGAAGCAGCAGATGGGTCTGATTGGTTTTGTTACCATGCCACTTCCCCTTCTATTTTCCCTGTTGGTTTCTGTGAAATTAACATGATTGAACTAACTCCACCCAGAGGTACATATAGCATTCTGACCACATTTTATTTTGAATATTTTTCAGTGATATTGTATGTGCCATATGCTTTGTTTCTTAACTCAGTCTACAAAATTCATGTCACTTTTAGGACTTTCTCAAGTCTGAAACAGATACAACGGTGTAACTTCAAAGTAATCTACAACAGAGATGACAAACCTCCAGTCTAGAAAAAGTCAAATTGAACATTGGTTCTCTGGCTAAAGTAATTTGCTTTTGCTGTCAGAAATTGAGGATAGCCGCTGGTTAAATAGTACATCCCTTAAGTGAATGGGAACTATGCTTGTTGCTAAAACGACTGTTTGGAACATGGCATTGCTTGGGAAGTCCTGGCCATCAAAAGGATTGAGAAGCATTGTCAAGAATCTCAGGCTTAGTCTAATTCACAGCAATACCAGTCCATTTCTAAGGAATGGGCACAGACTTGAGCTTTGAGGAAGTAACCATGTATGCTGCGTAATCCCTTCTGTGAGAGACAGCTGTCTGTCCACTAGCACACACACCTACAGAAGACTGTATTGCCTTCATTCGTCCATTTTTATTGTCTTGGTCTAGTGATTTATAAAGGATTGTTAGTAGCTATGTAACAGCAGATAATAATGGTTTTCTATGGATGTTTCTTTCCTCCATTCTCATTCTTGCAGGCTTTTACTTCATTCAATTAATTTTCTAGGTAATAACTACAAAGACAATATTCTGCAAGATGAAGAAAATAATTTCATAGCATTTTCATTATTGCACACTAATGAATCTGTCATTGCTGAGTATGTGGAAAGTGCAGTTGCACAGATTTACTGTTATTTTTCAGTCAGTTCATTTAGTGAATTTATTGCCTAAAATACATGGGCATAATCAACCTTAAAACTTAGGTGGTGCAAGAGACTCTTAAATTAAAGGAAGTGGGAGGAAAAAGCAGGCATATCAATACCTGTCAGTCAGTTTAGAAATAAATACATTAAGTTGCTGATAGAGAATAGGAAAAGCCCTCCTTTCTATGATGAAACTCATCCTTATTACTCTTCAAACACTACTTACACTATAGAATGTGAATTTTGTTGTTAGCACATTTATGATTCTTCTGTGTTTCTTTTATCATGGCAACCTTATTCTTTCTCTGCTTGTGTATTTTCCCTTTTATTGCAGCTTTCCATAGTGGTTCTGTGTCACCCACTGAGCCATGATTAAAAATTGCACAGGCAATAATCTAAAAGTCATTTGAAAGAGGAATCAACAGGAGTATAATGCAGAACATAATGCACATTAATGTATTTAATAGGATCACAGTAATCAAAGCTTCTTAGCTCTTACGAGAGGTGTGTTTTGCTTTCCAAGTTATGGGCTTGAAAATGGACAGTTTCTGAATTCTGACTACTCCAGCAAGGACTACGTACACGTGTCTGTAGTCCGTGTGCGGTGAGAAGTTAAAGGACTTGCATAGAGATACGTTGATCTAGCCAGGAGCTGTACGTTAACAGGAAACCGTCGATACACAGAACTGATACTTTACTGCCCTTAGTGATTTTTAGGTATCCAGCTACATGTATTCATACAAATATTGCATACCTGTGTGAACACTTTTCCAACTGACATGTAGCAGTGCAGATAAATCACTGTGAAATCGTTGGACTTTTTACAGTTATTCCTTCCAAACATCTTCATCTCATGCTGGAATCAGTAGAAGATGCTGAGGCACTTTCAAGAATGGAATTGTATTTTGGGCTGGCCCATGAGTCTGGCCCTGCAGACCTGAGCTAAGACCCCGTGGGAGCTCTCTGCCCCCCTTAGATGAGATCCAGCCATTTCCCATAGCTCCCCGTGCCCTTCCCATTACACTGGATCTGTTCAGGATGTCTAACACTGCCTATGACTACAAAGAAATCTTTCAAGGTGTTGTTGCTCCAGCTAGAGTTTGAGAACTGTTGGTTTAAGCAGTTGTAAAAGTTGCCCAAAAGTCCAACGTATTTTAGGAGTATTCTGTAGGGAAACAAAACCTAAATATATTTGGGAGATTATTCTTTATAATACCCTTTAAAATTAAAGGGAAAAGATCCTGTAATTTTCCATATTATGGCTGGGTTTACCCTCAGTTTAAAATACTCATGCTTGTTCTTGCCACTGTCTCCCTAACAATTCAAGTGTTTGAATAGTGGAGCTCTTTCCCCACAGGAAAGACACTGGATGTGCTTAATTCCGTGATCTGTTCTGGGTCATTTGTGTGGGGTGTTATAGAGATGAAGGATCTACGTGGACAGAAAGCTTCAAGTATTAATGATTAATTGTAACATTAAATGACACTTTCCATATTATCCAGAGGCTCATTCATCTTGTTTGTTGCAAATGGGCAATGTCCAGGTGACTGTCTTGTCCCTTAGACAAAGCTCAGAGGGTGGAAGTTTCTGGTGTTAATGTTTGCTTCTTTGTTGTCTTTTTAGCCATAACACAGTGCCATTAGGCTATTTTTGTTGTTGTTCTTATGCCTGGAGTTTGCAGTTGATGGATGTAAATATTGTTTCCAATTCACAGGTTATGCAAAACTCCCTTTTAAATGGTTTGACTACCTCAGGGAAACTGACTCAATAGCAGCACCTGTAAAGCTCTTCAACAAGGTAATAAACATTATGCATCTTGAAATGGAATTAGCGTTTTCTTTACGTTTATATCTGTAGTCAGTGGGATTGACCCATTTCAGTAAGTGCAAATTTGAAAAGCTAAGGCAACAAAGACTTACAGAAATGAGAATCATTTAAATATATTAAGCTTCAATGTTTGTGAAATGTGAAATAGTGTATATGAAACTTGGTATTTCCCTACATGAAGCTGACTGAAATACTTATTCCAATGTTGTGCTTAAACCATCTCATTTAACATGTTTGCTTACTGCTGTTTGCCTTATTTGCTTTTCCAGGAAGTTCCAAACCATGGGTTTCATGTTGGAATGAAACTGGAGGCTGTTGATCTGATGGAACCTCGCCTGGTGTGTGTGGCCACAGTAACTCGCATCATCCATCGTCTTCTGAGAATACACTTTGATGGATGGGAAGATGAGTATGATCAGTGGGTGGACTGCGAGTCCCCAGACCTCTATCCAGTGGGATGGTGTCAGCTAACTGGATATCCACTGCAGCCGCCAGCACCACAGTGTAAGTTCCTGTCTTGTCAAGAACGTAACAGTTGCTTCTGGTCCATGTTCTTCAGTGTTGATTTTCTCTGACTTCATCCTTTTCAAGCCAGGTCCCCAGCCATAACTAAAACAGAACAAGGTCTTGCTAATGCTTGGAAGTATACAGTTCTGATCTTTCCCACCATGACTTCTGGGTGGTTTTGTGGCTACTATTTCTTTTAATAACAGAAGATGCTTGTTTAATGCAGGGGGGAAAAACCTTCTACTTATTTATCAGTTCTGGATAATATCACTGAGAATTTCTATGGCTTTAAGATTGCAAATATACATGCTTTACATACTGGACTTGATGGAACTCTGCGTGTGCAGTGCTATTCACGTGCAGAAGTATTTATATGGTAAGGCTGTCTTTTTAGCACATCAAGACTTGTCCTGTCAGGTCAAGTTATATGATTATAATTGATAATGTTATATGATTATAATTGATAATCGTATTTTGCAAACTGTTAGTGTTTAGTGAAATGGCAACAGTAGTTTCTGTTAGTAATTTAATGGGAGGCTTTTGCTATAACAAACATACTCTGCTTTTGTTCAGTCACTAGGGGAAAACTTCTGTAACTGTGGAACAGCTTTGAAACATTCTGAAGTGGTTTTCCAAAATTTAAATTTTAATTCTGAACTTTAATTTAGAATTTTGAATCCCTTTGCAGCATCAAGAGACAGCCAGTCGAGTTCTTCAAAGCAGAAGAAAAAAGCTAAATCACAGCAGTACAAAGGACATAAAAAAAGTGGGTGACAAAATAGTGTTTGCACTTTACCTGTTGTTTAAGAAGTTTATGGTATCTCTCTAAGTACCTCTTTGATTTGGGAATGTTTGTGTGGAAACTGGTGTTATGCTTAAAGGTGCAGTATGCCATAAAAGGAACTTTTCCAGTGAGAATAACCCATTATTGTGACTCGCAACAAGGTAGACGTTGCTCAAATTGTATTAATTGTAGGTGGACAACTGGTACAATAGTTTTGGTATTCACACATAATTTTAGTTTAATAATACATTGACTATGCAGGTGGACTGCCTTACACAGAGTAGTCAGTTATCGGTTAACACACTTTTTACCTCTGCTTTTTGTAGCACAGTTCTAACTGTAAGAGCCAAGTTAACTCGGGTCAGAAAGAATGAGATGTAGGAAACTTAAGTTACCACCTAGCTGGTTCATTTTTAAAACAAAAGTGACTTATTTGCTGGTTTGTTTTCTTTAGCTGAGACATCTGTGGGAATCTGTATGTAAATAGGACTTTGATATGATTATTTTTAGAAGTAATAATAGCACTGCTGGATGTGACTGTTCTCATCACAGTAAAACATAGTGATGACGTATTTAAGCATCTGAAGTATTCAGATTCTTTCCGTAGTAGTTGTTTCCTTTGGGATTATATTATCTTCGAAGTTCACAACCAGTTTGGATTTGCACAAATGCACATTTTGCATTTCTTCATCCTTTTATTTCCATGACTTGGTTTAAGCTGAAAATCTGTTTTGTATGAGTAAAATACAGGGAATAGAAACAGCCAGTGGTGGGACCTTCTCCCACTGTTCTTCTCAGAAAATCAGATGCATCTATGTTCTCTCCTATAAGCAATGTTATAGTTTCATATGGCAGTTTTATTCCAAAGGTTCTCAAGTCATTTTTCCAGTAACTTGACAGTTTTGAAAGGCAGCTAACTCTGGAGTCATGCGCAACAGCAACTTGACAGCACAGCCATTGTACAAGAAATGCTTGTGCAAGAGGTGATAAGGCTATAGACTTATCCTGTGTTCTTAAGTGCTCACAATTTGCAGTGATGTTTATCTCTGGTTTTTACAATACCTTTTTTTTTTTTCACAAAGAGCTGATTATAACTTGGGGAGGTTTTTTCCTGCTACTTCAGAATAAAGTTTGTCCTGATAAAGGTAGATTGACTATTTCCAGAGAGCCTAACTATGTATATTCCATTCAGAGCATCAGCTCTTTATGCTCTCTCATTCTCTTGATGTGTTCTTGAAAACTGGAGTGTTGAAGGTGCATTATTTTACACTGCAGACATCTGGGCAGATCAGCTACAGAAACTCAAGATGCGTTTCTGTGAGCTTTAGCTCTATTTCATGTATTTCCCTTATTTCAGTTCTTTCTATGTTTGAACAGTAGTTTGTTATAATAAGATAAGTTCACTGATTCCTGTTCCGTCACAGATGTAGCTATCACAGAAGGACCTATTGGCCTATTGGATAGGAAAAACAAGGTACCTTGTTTCTGAGTAGGAGCTGAAGCTAAACTCTTGAGTTAGGTCTGCCCTAGCTTCCTGCAGTGATTCTGAGAATTGTGTTAAATGAGATTAAAATAGTGGTTTTATCTCGGGCTTTCCCTGTGATAGAAGGGTTCACTTCAGTGAAGAGCTGTGCTGCGGTTGTGTGGGACTAATGTGAGGAATTAAAACCCTTGTCTTCCCAGTCCATTTGTGAATGGATCTATTAAGGCAGTCTGGAGCCTCCTTCACTAATCACTGCAGAAAGCAGCCTTTGCCATCTTGATCTTCGGACGTAAAGAGAAGTTGACCAGTGAGTGCCACAGGTAAAGCAGGTTTCTCGGAAGCTCTTGCGATCTCCTGTTAGGTGCCTCAGACATTGCACTGTTTCTGCTTTCTGCTCTTAGGGGAAATAAACAGTAAAATCCATATCCTCTTCAGAATCTTGCATTGGTATTTTCTAAATAGAATTCAGGTGCAGAAGAACTGAAGCTGATCTGAGAATATCAAGCTGAAAATCTGTGGGTGCTGTTGCCTTCAGCTAGGGAAAGGTGCCTACATCACTAATTGCCTTTGTGTAGGACCTGTTCTTGAATAATTCTGGGCTCTCAGAGCAAATTTTTAGCAGACTTCGATCGACCATCCTGCTCCTTACCTCATCTCTCTCCTTTCACCTGATAGCTCTGCGAAAGTTTCTTGATATCTGTCTTTCTAAGTGCGACACAAACACTGGAAAGGAAATTCCTCTTATCCAGTGCCATAGGAAGATTTATTCTAGGGGAATTTGTTCTTCATTTCTCACTATCTGAAATACATTTGGGCTGTGGAAAGAAGGAAGAACTTCCAATGGTTTTCTGGACAGTCTACTAAGAAATCTACTTAATCATTAGAAGATGAAAGAACAAGGTCATGCAGAGTTATAGTTGGCTGCCTCCTACGTGTTTGCTGTTTTTTTTCCTAAGTAGGTTATGGCAACAGAAGTGCTGAGTCACAGGAAACAATACTGAGAAAATGTTTTCTGTAGCCTTTTATTGTTCAGCACTTGTAAATAAAAAATAGTCTTATTTGGAAAAGGGTTTCAGTCATAAAACTGTATAATGCAATAGTAATGGAAAGTAACCATGGATTATTAACAGGAAACTCTCTTAATGAAATTAAATTATTTTTAGCACAGAGAAGTGTTACTTCCACATGTTTTTTCATGTACTCACAATGCACTCCAGAATGTCTTTGGGTCATTCTGCTGTGGATAATGATGAAGTCTTCTAGTGCAGTATTTCATCTCCTTGCTGACTCCATTGAGAATTGAGTAGCTTGTATTCAGTGTGAAGCTGAACTAATAATAGTGAACTCTGCAATAATGAGATAATGGTAAAAGAGAAGGAAGTTCTATTCTACTGTGTCACTACAGACGCTGGTATAACCAGCAGGATTAACACACCTAACACTGAATTTATCAGTGAACAGTCAGAGTTACCTAATGCACTTTAACCCAAGCGTTTATTTTAGTTTGACTTGATGTTTAGAGAGGAAGATACCAGTTGGGAAGAAACCTGTCAGTTTGTCCAGCCCACCCATGGCAGGTGAGGTGCAGAGGAGCTTCTCTGGTGATGAAGAGTTGACTCCTCCTCCATATCGAACCCTTCCAGCACAGACAGCCCCGGAGGCCTTCCAGCCTCCCAGGACTAGCCAAGAGTTCAGTCCCAGCCTCAAAACAGGTAACTGGCCACATCAGTCTGTTACTGCAGAGGGAAATGATGGACAGGGTGGGGAACTACACATAGTCTAGCGTGTAACATGCTGACTCAACAAATCTCTTTCTCCTTTCTGTTCTTTTCTTTAAGTTTTGGTTGTTTTTTTCCATTGGAGAGCTTTTCATTCTCACTGACACTCCATGTCACTGAATGAATCATAGGAAGCTATTGTGGCTGGGTTAGAACTTCATAACAGGTCGTACTGCAGGTTGCTGAGGCACAGAGGAGCTCTGTGGCGTTTTAAAATGCAGACTTGCACTCTGTAAAACTGAATGGTAGTGTGGATTTGGGAAAACGTGATGTAGGCAGGAAGTCAGTGTGCGTTATCTTTTGCAGAAGAAGTAACTGTAGACAGTAAGAGTGCTTTTTGCTTTCGTGTCAGAAAAGCAGTAGTTTGGGAAGAGACTTTCAGAATGGAAGGTGGTTTGAAATGTGAGTTACTAATATAGAAAATACTTAGAAAATAGTTTGTCCTTTTAGATTTTGATCTTGTCATAAAACCTGGTTTTGTTTAAGTATCAGCAGTATCCGTATGAGTAAGCAAAGAAAAACTCTATAAACAATTCATTTATCAGTAATATTGAGTAAGTGGATTAAAATATTGGGTTTATTTAAGGTTAGTTTGTGTAAGGTAATCAGTCTTTAGTTACAGAAGTCCACTGCAAGGACCTGTTAGGGTTTTTTTCTCTTCCCTTTTCCTAACATGGCAATAGACTGTAGCAGCTGAACAAATTATGTCTAGTAAATGTGGTTTAGTGATATGATCTGTTGGGCAAATGGGATTATGTTCTCCCTGCAGGACAGTTACCGGGTTGATAGATTTAGCTTCATATTTGCTTGATTTACACTCCTGTAAACTCGCTCAAGTTCGAGGAGGCTGCCAGTAGTGGCATTTCTCTTGGCTGTAGAGCAGTCAGAACAGTTCTTCTTGGCCATCTATATCTATTAACACTGACACACAGTAACCTGCTTGCCTTCTTTAGACCCTGAGAACAAGTCTCAACTCTTCTCTGCACATCTCTCAATGCTTCTCAAGAGCTTCGTTTTTACTCCAGCTTGCTACTCATGTACCTGTCCTTTAACAGTCTTTGATGCAGAAGAGAAGCCTTGCTTAGGAGTGAGTGTTCTGGAGCGCTTGTTTCTGCACAGCTTTTCTTCCCTTACTGCAAATCTACACCTGTATTGCATTCATGTAGTGCACAGACACACACAGTCTGCGTGTTCTGTGTCACTCAGTATCTGAGTTCCTATGAAACACCCATATTCCTTCGTTTGTGACACCCAGTGCTTTCTGTGATCATTTTCGGGTAACTTTTTAAAGTTCTGAATTTTGGGGAGGCTGGAAAAACTTCCTTGTGATGTAGGCTTGTTATTAACCGAAGGTCTTTAAGTTTGGGGAAGAGGAGAACATAACCCTGATGTTGTATTATAAGTTAATGTATTTGAGATCAGCTGGAATGTATGAATTGCATAGATACTCCTCAGCATCATGTGCTGCCTCATATTTTAGTAGTCATAGAAAGGATGTAGGCACATTGCAGGAGATGTTTGATTTGGAGGATTTGGCTTTGAATGGAAGTCCTGGAAGATTAGTAATGAGGCATCTGCTCTAAAGCATCTTGTGTCATGCTCATTAAAGAACTCTTTTAACTGCCACGAGTACCTCTTATCTTTGAGTCATATGAAATGGTCTTTTAAGCACTGAAATGCAACTGTTGGACAGGTTCACTTTTGAAAAGAGCCAATAGCCAGCCTGGGAGAGGAGGAGACTGTTAGGAGACACTCACCCTGCTTCTGCACATACTCTAGACCATGCTGCTCCATTCCATATCCATAATGGTTGAATGACATTGCATGAGACAGTCTTCCTGTATTTCTAGGCAAATCACTGTGACTGTTTATAAAGGAGCACCTTTTGCATCTGCATCACTTTTACTTCCAACATGATCAGTCAGTTGACTTACATTAGCTTTTTTTATTCTTCTTTCAAGTAACTTTGGTTGTACAGCTGTAGCTAACCTTTTCCCGTAGAGGACTGCAGTTAAAAGCTATATAATGGAGACAAATGAAGCTGAGTGCTATTAAATAGCTAAATGTAAGGATTCCAGTTCAAATTAGGCAGAGGCAAGCCAAATTATGGAGACTGCTATTTTCTTGTACCTGCAGAGGTGTTCTACAAGTACTGGGGAGAGAAGAAAACGAACATCCCTGACCTCTGTGTAGCCTTTGCTTGAGGTATTAGCAGCATATTCAAGCATCCCATTATGTGTCTTATTTAGACAGCACTTTTTTTTGTCCTCCACAGATCAAGATTCTTGATCAGAAATGAGTGTAATTTGGGGAGAAGTGTTTAGAAGACAAAAAAGGCAGCAAGAAACTGGGCTTTGTAGGTGGGAGGATTGAATTAATAATATTTATTAAATTAATTAAATAATATTTATTAAAATAGTATTTTAATTTGATTTTTCTTTAGCACAAGAGCTTGTTTCAACAGGGAAGATGACATAGAAAAATAATAAGAGAACAATCAAATGGCTTTTGAGTTATTGCAGGGCTACTAGTAGCAACTAGCTAGTAACTAACTAGTAAGTTGGGTTGGGGTTTTTTCCCCTCACTGCATACTTCTGCATTTCCTGATTCATTGATAATGCCTATAAACTGTGTATTTGGGAGCTTTAATGCTCTTCTCATTCATTCAGTCAGAGAAACATTATTTGTTTATAACCAACCCTAACCCTTTAATGTGGGTACTGCACCTTTAATGAAGGACGTAACATGTTTTGTTTTGAGTACTGTTTTCATTGTGTTCATTTTTTGGTAATTGTCACTATTCATTAATGAAACTGGCAAAGTAATTATGACATTGCTATTCATAGCATCTTTTTTTATGTCTTAGATCTCATTTTTATTTGTACAAAAGAAAGAAGAGAGAAGATTAAAACTACAAAAAAGATGTTTTGCTTGAATGAAACCTTCTGGAATCTTAAAATGTTAATGTTGTAATAAGAAATCTTTGTCAATGTATTTTCTTGTCTGACTTAGATCACTGGCAACAATTGAGCTAAGTAATGTGAGTTTAGATTGTATATGGCCAACAGTTAATCATATTTTTACTTGTATTAAGACTGAATAGGAGGTAAACACTAAAATAAGTGTTGTTCTGAGCCACAGTCATTATTGCTATGCATCAACCACTGTTTTAAAATGCTAAATTCTACAGAAAACCCTGTACAGAATATATTTCTGCATGTAGTTGGTTCAAATAGAAATTCTTTACTGTAAGGGTGGTGAGGCACTGGAATGGGTTGCCCAGGGAAGTTGTGAATGCTCCATCGCTGGCGGTGTTCAAGGTGTTGGACAGAGCCTTGGATGGCATGGTTTAGTGGGGAGTGTCCCTGCGCATGGCAGGGGGTTGGAACTGGATGATCTTAGGGTCCTTTCCAACCCAAACTATTCTATGATTCTATGAATATTAGAGCATAACTTAATGTTTAATTTATGGTCAGAAAGCATCTGCTTTCAGTGCGGTACTGAGTGTTTAAAGAAGAATGCTGGATATAAGGAAATGGGAAATCTGGGCTCTGTTCCCAACTTAAATAATGTTAAGTAAATTTAAGAAACATTTTACTTCCTTTAAAATTTATAGATCTTTCATTTTCATCTTTAATTTTTAGTGACTTCATTGCAACTGAAGGAGGAGTTGCTAGATGGGGAAGAATACAGCTTCCTTCAAGGAGCATCTGATCAGGAAAGCAATGGATCTGCCAGTTACTACATCAAGCAAGAACCATGAGGCAGCTCAGAGAAGTGAGGGGCAGAGAACTGGTGACAGGAAGAGAGCCTTTCTCCAAGAGTGACTGATTTTGCTCCCACTTCGAGGGTGCAGTTCAGGTGACTGTACCTGGGGCACTTTGCTAACTGTAGATGAGTTAGACTCAGTTCAGAATTTTTTTTGGAAGGGTGGGGAAACTATTTTAGTGAAAAAGATTTTTCAATTTATTAAAAAACAAAAAAAAAAGGACACTTTTGTGTTGTATTTGAAGCTTTTAAAAGAATTTTGTAATATTTTCAAGTTCAGATTTATTGTGCATTGTTAACAAGAACTGAAAATCTAATTTTTTGGTAAGATTAAAGTTTAATTAGCATGATTGTGGGAAGCGGTTGGAGGAAGCTAAAGGTGCAAATACAAAGGAACTGTCATACAAATGAACCTTTTTGGTACAAGTTGGGGAGACTTTTAGACTCTTGTGAACTGCACTGGTCACGCCTCTGGTTTTTGGTTTATTTGGGGTTTTTTTTAATGGTGAAAATAAGGCATTTAAGCCCTAATTTAGAGGCATAAATTGTATGTGGAAGATAGTCATGTAAAGCTCTACTCAATGAGTAGCCCCAGTTGCAACGGAGCCATCGCCTGAGGATTTTAACTTTTCAAGACATTTTTCTTTAGTTTAAAAAACTTTTATATATATATATATATATATATGGGTTTTTGTGTTTTTAAGTTCCTTAGGGTCTGATTCAGTGCCCATCAATATCAGCCTTGTCTCCAGTGACTGCAGTGGTCATTGGATTGGGACTATGAAGCTCTTCTCTGTACATGAATGTCTGTAGACTTGGAATGCTTCAGCAGATGTTTACAGAGCCCTATGCCAAACTGGAACTTCAGCAAATCCCCTTATTTGGAAGATTATTTTTAGCTATGAATTTTGACTAAAGAAGAAACTTTGACAAGCAGTAGCTCAGGCCTCCCTTAGTCATGGGAAGGAACTTCAGAGTATTCCTTCTGATGATGTTTTTTCCCATTCAGAATAACCTAGCTGTTTCCTTACCATCTTAAATATTTATTTGTGAACCTTCAAAACTGATGTTCCATGTGGTTTCAGGTGAGCTAAAAGGAGCCATACATTGTAGGTTAAAGAGTTCCGTTCTGCACAGCCTGCAATATTCCCTTCTTGCTGCAATAGCCTAATATGGAAGGTGAGACTTGAGAACAGTATGTAACTCGTACACTGTCTAGTATATAATTCATAAACTGGATTTGCTTATTGCCTGGAATCCTTGTCTCACTTCTAGTATCCCGTTAGCCCCACCTGCTTAACTGTCCAGATTTTTTTAAAGGCAATGTAAAAGGGTGCGAACAACTGCCACTATAATACAGAGTATTTAGCATGAGCTCTTAGTTCGGATTCCATCCTTCCATGGTTTTTAACCTTTGTATCTTTTTGTAACGTCGTTCATGGTGTTGAATAATGAAACGGTTCAGCCCTGCAGAGCTGTGACTGGCAAAATGTGCATCAAGAGCTTTAGCTTTTACCAGTAAGGTTCATTAACTAAACTCTCAGGAATTAACTGCGGTATGTTCTACAAGTGCTTCTGGGTCTTCGCAGGTCCCTCTTTCAGAGCAGTACAGTGATCATCTGACTCTTGACCATAAATTATGGCTTAAAAGAGAAACTAATCAAAATGATTAACATCTGTGTTCCTACAGCCTAAGAAGTGCTTTAAGGATATGAACCCACAGAGCCCCAGGAGCCCATTTTTGTATATTGTTGCTTAAGCTTAAAGAAAACCAAGTGCATAGAAAGTTGAAAACCAGCAATTTGATTATTTTCTAAAATATTGCTCTAACTTTGGGTACATAGTATTGGTGATATGCACAGGTTTACCTCATTCTATGCAAGAGGGGTTAATTATGTAAAGTTTTGTATTTACTACTGGAAGTAAAACTGTCCTGTATAGCGTAGGAATGTCTGGAATTCTTTTCTCCCTTACTGGTAACGTTTCTTAAATCATGACCCCTGTTAACCAACAGCTTCTTATATTGACAGAATCTGGTTATCCGATGAGAAGTATCTGTAACTTCAGATGGCAAAGACATTCTAGCTCTCTAAAATAGCCATAAAAAGGACTTTGTCTGGCTTGGTAGACTTCAAATATGTTCTGTCAGCTTCTGACCCATCTACAGCTTTTCTTTTGAACAGCCTGGGTTGGAGGAGTAGGATTTAGAGATCATTGCAATGGCACTTTGAGCCTTGGCTAACTTTTTTTTCCCCCCTTGTTCTCAATTTTAACCTACTTCACAATCCAGCTCTGCAAGCATTGATGTGGTTTGGTAAGTACATCACTATTGATTTTTATTGTTTATAATGCAGCACCTTGCAGATTGTCCCAGTCAGCTGGACCAAGGTTGGCGCAATCTAGCTTTCTTCTTTCATCTTCTGACTTCAGTCAAAAAACTGCTATGTTCATTTGTGTTTTATTATGTGGAAGCTCAGGCTGCTAATGAGGTATATTGCCAAGTCTCTAAACCTTGGGCTTCTGTTGTTGCCCGGGCTTGTATCTGACTTCTAAGTTACAGTCTTCAATTGTCAAGAGGGAAAACTAGTGCTTACGTTGAACACACTTCCTGTGATGGAGAAATGTAAGAATCAGATTTGAGGTCTCTCAGTCTTTATAATGTTCTTTAAAACTGGGTATTTTATTCATTAAACACTAAAGGATGTGAGTTGAAGCATTTTCAGATACATATGTAGCTTCAGTACGAGTTGGGTGAAATCTCTCTTGTGTTTCTGAATTCCAAATGTACCTTAATTGTCAAATACAGTGAAACCTGTCCAAAGCAAACCATGTAAGGAGCCAATTGAAGTCACTTAAGAGAGGATTAAGGAGAACCCAAGCAAAAATATGCTGGGTATTTAGAGTCGTCTCTTTAAGGAGCAGGCTGCTGGCTGTGGTACCTATGGAGTAGGCTTCACTGCAGTGAGTAACATGGCTCTTGGTGGTTTTATCATCACTTTAAGCCATTTCATGTGGCTAGAAGAGCAGCAAAGTGCTGGACATCTGAAATCTTCAGTGGGGTCCAACTGATTTCACTATTGGGCACAGCTGGTCTTCATACCCCTGTGGTAGCACAGGTTGTACCTTGCTTTGCCGCTACCCTTCTGTTACTGCTCAGAATCCTTCTGCTGGTCTTTGGGGTTTATGTTATTTTAAATACAGGTCTTTTAACCTTGCTGCATCTGAGGAAAGCTAAAGCAGTTACAGATTTCTTGTTCTACGGATACTAACACGGGTTTCAGTGTTTGTTTGGTTTTTTTATTGTTGTTTTTATGTGATGTGAATACCCTCTCCCGTCAATATTTGTATGATGGTGCTAATATATTTGGTAACAGTCCTTTATTGGGAAGGGATTTTAAAAAAACTGTGATTTAAACTGAATTTTTCTTCCTTTTCATATTTAACACAAAAAGCCACAGCCATTTATACAAGAAAAAGGCATCAGCTTTGGCCCCTGGGAAAACATTGGGGGCGGGAATCAAGATGAAATGGGATTTTTACATCATTTCTGTATGTATTTGATATATAGATCAATATCTGTACAAATTCAATCTTTTATTTTCTTGGTAATTTGTGTGGTCAATGAGAAAGTATTTAAAGCTTTCTCATGCAGTGTACATAACTAAGTGAAAAAATGCTTTTGGAGAAATTAATGTTCCTTTCATTTTTACGAGACTGCAGATTTTCAGCATGGATGTGAAAAGCATTAAAATTATAACTTTGTGTACAAGATGAAAATAATTCACTAAATTTGCCTTTTTTACACAAAATAAAAATGATAAAAAGTCTTTTGCTGAATAGTGATTTGTTTTGCTGTAGAATGCAGCCCTTGGCACATAGATAAACACATTGCAGCTTACTTTCTTTAGTGACAAGATGGGAGATTGAGATGAGCTTAGGCAGTTCTTCCCTGTGCGGGTGGTGAGGCACTGGTACAGGATGCCCCCCATCCCTGGCAGCGGGCTCTTGTTTCACAGTTGGTATTAATAGCTGTGTGGGGAGGGACATTTTGTTGTGGGGTAGCACTCGTTTGTCTTCTAGTTCAGTTCTGCTATGGTGGGAGTAGCTCAAGCATCCCTTTAGGCCTCCGTTTGCAAGCTGGCTTTGAGACTAACATTCGTTTGCAGCTTTCAAAGCAACACTGTAGTCAACAAAAGTCACCGGGTTATTACTGATACGCCTGTATGTGATAGTTGTGTTAACTAACCCTTCTACAAAAGGCAAATGCTGAACAACTAGGTCAGATGTCTTTATGTGGACACCTGAACACAGCAGACTGTTGTACAGTGAATGCACCACAACAACGTTACTTCATACGAATTTATTTGACAGTGCTGAAAACGACGAAGATAACCGTGGTTGCTCCCAGGTAGTAGCTGGAATGAGATAATGCGTTCAGAAGGCACAAATCACTCAGTTCACTCGTAGATCCAGTCATGTGCACAAGACTTGAAGGAAACAAGCTCAGCAGGTTTGAACCACAGGTTGATCTCCTTCTGCGCGCTCTCCACAGAGTCACTGCCATGAATGATGTTTCTGTGGAAGGAGAGAAGTACATTGTTCATATAAAAACACACTTCATTAACCTAAGTTCTCCTTAAGCAAAACCATGAAGCATCTAGAGCTGCACAACTGCTGTTGCAGGTACAATGCTCAGACACCCCCTCTGGAAGAGCTACTGCAGCCTGGAAGGGTGACTACAGCTACTGCGCTACAACAGCCGCTGCCACCGACTGATCTTACACAAAGCTCTGATGAGGAGAGGCAGTTCAAAACAAATCAGTTTTGTGCCAAGCCATTTCCTTAAGTAGCAGTTATGGGTTGTGACCTGCAAATAGAACACCATCAGACTAGGACAGCTCCCAATAGTCTTGACTTTCTAGAATCAAAGATTACCACTATGGAGTTGTTAATCTCTATTGGTAACAAACTGAGCACAAACCTTCCTACTTGAATGCAGAAGTCACCACGGATGGTACCAGGCTTGGAGTCTGCAGGGTTTGTTTCCCCAAGCATCAGTCTCCCGGTTTTAACCACATTGAGTCCTTCCCATACCTTAAATAAGAACAAACATCCTATTTAGCCATGCTTATACAAAATACCAAAGATTAATCTTTGCTATAACACACTGCAAAGAAATGAAGGCTCTCCTGCCAAGAAACTTAATCTGGCCTACAGTCCCTTCAGTACCAAAGAGGCTGACAAGAAAGCTGGTGAGGGACTTTTTTACAAGGCCTGCAGGGACAGGAAAAGGGGGAATGGCTTTAATTTGACAGAGGAGATCAAGATTAGGTATTTGGAAGAAGTTCTTCCCTGTGAGGGTGCTGAGGCACCGGCACAGTGTGCCCAGAGAAGCTGTGGCTGCCCCATCCCAAGGCCAGGTTGGATGGGGCTTGGAGCAATCTGCTGTAGTGGAAGGTGTCCCTGCCTGGGGCAGGGGGCTGGAACTGGGTTCTAAGATTCTCTCTTGGCCTGTGAAAATGACGGAAAACACACAGGGTCTGAAAGTGATTGTGCAAAGGACATCACCACTGTCACTCCAGCAAAGGAGATGCTTCACCACACCTCAGTTAACTGATGTACAAGGCCAGCTTCAAAACCCAGGCCAGGATAAGGCTCAGAACCGGAGCAGATGCTTTTACAGCAATTGTTTTGGAGGCAGTGCAAAAAAGAGTGGCACAAAGATGGCTTTCTGACCCTTTTTTTTTGCCCAAGACAGAAGATTGTTTGATGCATGCCAAGCATTTCAATGCATACTTCATACACGGACACTTTCCTGTTAATACATAGTAACTTCTTATGTGTTTGTTTTCACTTTGTTTTTCTTTTGCCAGCATCAGAACTGGGCGGTGTGAAAAAGTGTTTCTGCAACACTGTCTCTGAGTATTTTACATTTACAGAGCAAGACAAATGTATTCAAGAACACAGCCCCCAAGTAAAACACCACCACCTACCATGGCCACAATAGGTCCAGAGTTCATGTATTTAACCAAACCAGGGAAGAACGGTCGGTCCTTCAGGTCAATGTAATGTTGCTTCAGAAGGTCTTCAGAGGCCTTTAAAAGAGAAGATGTTATGTATCGTGCCACAAAAGGTATCACTGCTGTGAAACTACAGCGTCAGTGATGGGATCCATCAGTCATTAACATTATCACGGGGTTCAATGGAAGTTCCTAATGTACAACCAGAGGAGGGCACAATGCACCATCTTCGGTGTCAATGCTGTGTGGTGTCAAACTATTTGCATTGCAGCAGTCCTCAGAGCACCTGCATCTCCGGATGCCGGTTCCCAACACAACCTTCCACTCAAGGTCATTTCCTCACTCTCAGGTGCCATTAAGCCATTTGAACACAATTTGTTTGCTTAGGGCATGGCAGACATCACGCGTTTGTGCTCGACCCGCAGCCCGGCCCGACGGGTGAGCTGCTGGGCAGCCCCAGCCTCAGACCCCCGTTCTGACGGAGGAGGAGCCGCACAGACACACGTGTGTGCAGATGCAAGCAGCGGCGCAGGGGACTTACGTGCACCAGCTTCATGGCCACCAGGAGGAAGCCCTTCTGCTCGAACCGCTTGATGATCTCCCCCACCAGCCCGCGCTGGACGCCGTCGGGTTTGATGGCGATGAAGGTGCGCTCGTTGTTGGCCGCCATCGCGCTGCGGGGCACAGGGGGACGATCGGCCTCAAGGTCGGCGGGGTCCGGCGCCCGCCCCGCCCGAGCGCACGTGGCACCGCGATCGCGGCGCCTCCCGTTCCGTCCCTTCCCGTTCCGTCCCTTCCCGGGCC
>JANRGW010045632.1:0-47809 GCA_024733675.1 Psilopsiagon aymara | reverse complement strand
GCTTTACCGACGCCTGCCGCCTCAGGAGACCAAGGAGCTGCGCCTCCAGGTACCCCCCGCCGGCCGCACGCCCAGCGAGGTGTCCGGGAGCCGGGCGGGTGGCCGCGGAGACCCCTTCCCCTTCGCTGCCTCCGCCGGGCGCGGAGCGGCGCGGCCCCAGCGGGTGTCCGAGGAGGGGGGCGGGGGTAACAGCTAACCTGCTGAAGTACGGGAACGTCCCCGCTGCCGGGCGGCCGCCTCTCCGGGAGCCCGGGAAGGTAAACACCGGGAGAGCCGGAGCCGTTCCGCTCTCTTCTTGGAACCGGTGAAACGCCCCTCGGCTTCTTTACAGCTGGTCTGACTCGGGATTTCCTGGTTGGTGGGGTTTTTAGTGCAAAGTGTCGCTCTTCTGTCCGATTGTTTTTTTAAAGGATCTCAGTCCGATACTTTGAGCCGAAGCGTTTTAGCTTTGTGTCTGTAAAGAAGCTGGCAGTGGCATGCTGACGCCGGGGTATGTGCTCCCAGGCTGCTCCCTGCTTTTTGAGAAGTGGGGAAAATTGGACAATATCTTGTGCAAGATAATTTCAGAAAAAGGACCATGTCGCACTGCCATTAATTGATTAAAGATAGGATTCCTGCCAGGAACTCTTCATACGTGTGCTCCCAGATGTGATTTGTAACAGATTACGGTGGGAAAGGGGTATGTCCACTTTGGAAACCACAAAATACCCTCCGCGGTCACTCCTCTGCAGTTGCCACCACTCCAGGTTCCTCAGGTGTCCTGCCCCGCAGCTCAGCTGCTGCGTCCGTGTCAGCTCGAGGGCCTCAGCTAACCAACACTTCTATGTGACCGTGGTGCGTGACCTGCATCCAAAACTTTAGTTTCCTGGCAAACACCTGTTTGTCCAGTCAGTCTTAAGGACTGGATGATTGATGTGTTGGTGTAGGGACTGTTTGTGTTGTACGCTGGCTGAACATCCATGTCTGTGCATGTAGGTAAGTCTCCAGTTTTTAGAGGTGAGGACGACTAACTTTTTCGGAGTTAATAGCTTATTACGTTAATGTTATTAGTGTGCCTCCTGGGGAAGGTGCGTATCTGCAGTGAGCTTTAATGGATTATGTCTTAGAAGACTTTACATGCCTAGCTATTAGAGTACTATCGACCTTCACTCATTTCTGTTACTTTCCAAAAAGCAGATAGCAGCTCAGAAAAAATCAAAGTGAGAAAAAAAAAAAAAAAATCAATCTTACTTTTGATTTCTTCCTATACAGAGTGAGAGAGAATAAATCCTTGATAATTCCATCTAATTCTCATGACCTGTCAAAGTGAAAGAAATCAAGCTATTGTTGTTGATCACTGATTTAAAAATGTGACCCTGTCACTTGACAACATAGCTTGAAATTGTAGAAGCACTTGGCAAAACAGAAGTGAGTCTAATGTTGGCAGTACATTAGTCAGTTCAGTTCTGAGCACTGTTCCTTCCCCTGCCACTGAGATGGCTGAGTCCAGCCTCTTTGGTTCTTTTTACCCTATTTTGTAAAATACAAGATTTACAACTTGTGCCTAACTCTAGAGTGGTGTAAAGTTCTGTATCTTAAGTAGTTTAAGACCATTCTATATTAGGAGCTAAATGAGTGCAAAGCTCTGCTGGATGTGTTATTGGTCATTCCATGAAGTGCTGTTGTGTGTGCTTCTCTGGCTAGCAGGGACATCCCTGACCCGCTCAGGATCACAAGCCCAGAAGGTCTGCTTTAGAGCTGAGGTGGTAGTCGAAGCCGTTCTGGAGCTCTGGGTTGATTTTATTTTAGCCTTATACCGTGCACATTGTGATGGTTTTGCAAAAGGTGCAAAACCAGGTTCAAGTCCAGTGAGGCTGAAGTGCACAGCCCTGCTACATGGGCGATGTTCTGCAGTCCATGTTCTTCCCTTGTTCTAAGGGAAAAATAAAAGTAATAGACTTGTTAAGGAAGTAGTGTACATAAAACCATTTTCAAAATACAATATGGTTTTAATCACCTTGTAACTATTGTACTTGCTTTCAAAAGGTCAGGTTTTAGCTTTAGAGAAACTTAGTTTCTGACTGACTTCTTGTTTTGTTATTAACTTCTCATTTTCTACTTTCACATATTTAGACTTAAGAATTAGTGATACGTGAATGTTATTTGCATAACAGATATGTAATAAAACAAAGTCTGTATTAGTGTTTCAGAATTTTCCTTCCTAGATATTTTGGGTACTTGAAGTACAATATTGAAGAGCAAATTTTGTCTCTGCTGAAGTTCATTATAGCATAATTGAGCCTAACAACATCATGAGTCTTCACAGAGCTAGTACAATGAAAGTAGCAAGATCCTCTTTCTCTTCTTACAAGCATGTATGAATGGAGAAGGTGTACATTGCCCTGATGAAGCCAAGTATCAGACTCTCACTCTGTATGTTTTGAACATTTATCAGATTACTCATCATAACAAATAGAAAAATATTTTGGCAGGTACAATTATATATGTAGAAAAATGGATGTTTTCTGCCCATATTCTGCTTGGGAAACAAATCAGAGAGCCTGTGAGCCTGCTTTGCATACATGTTATTACGTATGTGCTTGCATACACACTATTACTCTCGATGTTAAGCATGTTTTCCATTTTCATTTCTAAGATAGTAGATTAAATTTTTTAATATGTAAAGATCTATCTCGTTGTTCATGAGGCACCTGATTCTGCAAGATGCAGAGTGCTTCTTGGAAGAAGAAGCTCCCAAGTCCTCCATAAGTAAGTACAGTGGAAGCTAAGAAAGCTTTGTAAGGTTATACCACAGAGCCATGTCTTGCAGTCCTGGTTCAAGTTAAAAAAAACACAACAAACAAACAAAGGCAGAAAAAGGAATTATTTTCCCAGAATAGCTTCTTCTGTTTCTATGCCTTGACTCACCAGCAGGTAGCTTCCCCAGTTCCCAAGAAGCCTCATTTGAAGAAAGACCCCTTAGCTCCTTATTGTGAAGGAATGGAGTCAGGGATATCAGAAGGATCAGTCTGTGTTAGCTGTCTTAGTCTTACTTCTGCTGGACTTCAGGAGCAGTACAGTGGGGGAGACTGGTCCTGTCCTCCTCTTTCCATCCCATCACCTATGCCACAGTATTGACCAGGGCAAGAAAAAAGATCCCTTAGTAATGATCAGTACAGCTTTACGTGAAAGATTTGAAGTTACTTGGGGAACAGCCTTTGGTATGATTGAATGATTGTACATTTGCATGGTTATTAATTGAACAAATACGCTTCAGAGGCTTTAGTCAAAGTGTTTAGCTGGTATTTTTACAGATAATGGAACAAATTAGTCCCATTTGGGTGGAACAGATAGAATTACACTTGATAAAAGTTTCCCTCATTAAGATTAGTTCTGATTCTTCTGCAGTTTTGCATGCATTAAAACCCATGGCTTTCTGGAATTTAAATATAGTTTTATTCTTACTTTATCAAACTGCTAGACAAAGGTCAGATTCAGAGCAATGAGCTTTTCTGCAAAAGAGAAGATTTTTATCAGAACAGAAAAGCTGTAAAGAAATGTAGCACCAGCCATTTGTATGATACAAGCAGCTGCAATGCTTTATTTGTTGAATCTTTGTTAAATAGATTCAATAAATTTGTTAAATGAAGACCTCTAATAATAGAGCTTTGGTCCTTTTTTCATATATTCACATGTATATATGCTCATATATTTCCTGTTAGTTAATCATAAAAGCTGTATTTATAGCAAGTCAATATTTTTAGAGAACTTGATAAAATAGTTTATGTCAGTTTTCATACACTAAAAAGTTAGTTTAGGAAAAAAACAGCTATCCAAATGAAATTACATGAAGATGTAAAAAAAATTGAGGGTTAGCTCTTCAAATAGTTAAACTAAATCAAGTGTGAAACAAATCTTTCTGGTGTGAGTTGCCTTAGTTTAACAAGAATTCTTGTGCAAGTGGTTACAGTGTCCTTAGGGGCTCATCACTTTCGTATCTAGATGAGACCCATTAAATGGTGCCTGTCATTAAGCAGCCCTATTAAAAATACTACATAAAGCTTTTATCAGAGAGCTCCGTGAAGTACAGGAATGTTCTTTTACATAGACTTTTCTTGAGCCATGAAGATTGTCAGATGCTTCAGTTTCAAATTAGTACATAGAACAAAAGTGTCTCAAGATGAAAAATACCTTCTTTCCTGTGGCAAAAATGTGGAGCTGAAGGTGAGATACATGTTACAAACTAATCCTGATCTTGTGAAGCAGTGCCGTAGATTTTCCTTGTGCAAATTAATGTCACAGATTTAAAAATCTGTTGCTAGTAGATGCAGGGGAGATTTGTATAATTTGCATTGCACTTTCCTTTTGATACTCTACCCTGTGAGTCTGTTGAATGAGATGGATGTTATTTGCTGGTAAAAAACGGGTCATCTTTTAGCTAAACCAGAAATCCTGTTAATTGCTACAGATTCCCTCTGGTATAAGTACTGATTTGAAATATTCTAATTGATAAGCTTCAAATTGTTTACTGCAGGTATGTAGAAAACCTAATTCAACTTCCATTGAAGTTGAAGACAGGCACCCGCTAGCTTCAGATAAAATTTGATCTGGCCTAAAGGGGTTGGGAGTAGGGCTGCCAGGGAATAGAGCTGCTTTCATCTGAAAATTGAAAATCCTGCTATCTTTCTCAGCATGCTGCTACCCTGCTAAATCTGTTAGCTCAGTGGCAAGTTATTAGAAACATATGTCATCCCTGGAGAAAAAAATAATGAAAATATCCCCAAGAATTTCAGTATAGTTTTGTGTTTGTATGCTATTGGTGTAACATTAAGTAACATTAAGTGTATTTTTACAGTTTTAAGGATTTAGTAACCTAAACAATCGTACTCTTGATGAACAGGTCTCAAAAAACTCCATAGCTCATGGTTTAGGGCTCCACTTGCTAGCTCAGTATGGTGGAAAAGCTTTCATTTTTATTTCTTTTGAAAATGTGCATTTTTGTGAAGAAGTGAATAACAGAATTTTTTAAATCTTTATTTTTGCAAAGAGATGAAATGTCTAAAAATGTCTGAATGATTGACACCACCCAACCCCAGGAAAAAAGTACTGCAAAATAATGAGTTATTGCAGGTTACCTGAGCTGTGGCAACTGCCTGGGTGCTCATGACTAGCTCAGGGCAGCTCTGGAGTGTCTTAGCTTAAACCTTTTTCTATTATGAACTAAACAAAGTTGTGTTCGCTCACAGTTCCCATGGGCTAAGAGCATGTTTGTGGACAATTGTCACATATTAGTCACAATCATGATTCATAAATCTTGGAATAGGGGCAGAGCTGTTTTATGGATAAGTTGCGTAGTTTGTTGTAGGAACATACTCTTTTTCCATACTTTAGTCTTTTAAAGTAAATTACTGGTTTTGTGTTACAAAGCTCAAAAGTTAAGTGCAAATCATTTCTTGGCCAGAGTAACCAGCAGCAAGTTGGTTTTTCTGTTCTACTCCCATAGGGAGGCTGGTGCGAGATGCTCATCTCTGACGTTTTCCATCTGCAGGGAGTACACTTTTTCCTTGTTTCCTTGCAAAAGTCTGTCTCCTGAAAGCACAGTTCCTCTTTCGTGTGTAGCCACTTGCTCACAATCAGGCCTGCCAAACCATGTCTGATGAGCATGGTGCAGCATGGACATCCTCTCAGTGCTGGTGCAGAAGTGCTCAGATTCCACATGTTCCTTCCAGCAGTAGTGCATCATTTGTATGGCTGTAGGGGTACTGAATGTAAGAGATTGGTAACTGTGGCTGGGGAATGGGAAGAGGAGTGTCCAAACAAGCAGTGGGGCAGTCTGTAGTACCAGACACACTAACCAAGGCCAGGAGAGTAAGCACATTTACCTAAGAGCTGGCTCTTCTACTTGCCACGCCAGTGGAAAATCCTGTTAAAGTCAATGAGAGTTCTTGCCTTACTGAAAAGCACAGGAGAGGGCTCCCGGCTTGTTTGGTAAACTGGTTGAAATACAGTGTATTAGTAGTTTTACAGAGGATAGGCTACCCTTTTGCATTAACTTGTGTCAAGTGAAGTGATTGAATTGCCATTAGACATTCTGTGCAATAGAAATAACTCTGTTGTCCTATACCATTATCACAGTCTCCTACACTACAAATAAATGTTAAAGTGAAGCTGAAGCATTTACTTAGCAGAAATGAGGTATTATTCTTGGACAATGTTCTGTGTCATTGACATCTCTTAATTAGCTTTCATATTCCTAAAGATTTCTTCCATAAAAATGTCATCATTTTAACAAAAAGATGACCAAACGCTGACAGCTGGAGTTTGGCAATAATATTATGTATCAAATATCATTAAATGAATTCTAAAATAGCTGGACTGCTTTTTTGGTCCGTGGCTGGATGTGCATACTTAGCTGCTTTTCAAGTGTGTTGCCCAGAAGTAATGTTAAGCCACCTGCATGGGAATAAGTCAAAAAGCTTTTTTTAGCCTTGGTGGGTCTTATTTAGCTCCCTTGGAGAGTTCAGTTTGGATCACTGACATCAGCCCTATACCTGTGAAGCCTGAAATCTCTTTCCTCACATATTGGGAACTGGCTATGAAAAGGAAGGTGGGAAACAGTACTGGTACCATACAGGGTTTTAATATGTGTATTCTTGTCCTTTGAGAGTTACATTTGACACTGACAAGCCATAATTAAGCTGAAAGAAGCATTCTGTATTTGCCTGATAACACCATTCTGTGTTGAACTGATGTACCTCAGCATACCTGTAACCTTGGTTAGCCTAGCCCATGATACTAAGTTTCCTACCAGGTTCCTACTAGATCCTTCTACTCTTTAAAGCAGTGTCAACTTTTTCATATACTTCAGTGAAAGAAGAGTTGTGATGCTAAGCTGTGAAAGGGCCTTTAACCATAATCGTAAGTCTTTAAGTTTTCATGCTCTGGCTCCTGCTTCACTGCTGTAGGTGCTAGTGGTGGTGGCAGAGCTGCTAGTAGAATTTTCTGACCTGCTCAGGGCAAGTCCAAATGTCCACAGTGAGGTGAAAGTGCTAGTGGCCCAGCAGTGCTCAGTGCTGTGGTGGTCACACAGGGGTGGACTTGTACAGTGGGGATAAGTGATATAGTCTTGTGAGACCATAAAAAAGCCCCAGACATCAGGTAAATTCCTTAGCACATACTTCTCAGTGCTGAGCCTGTCCCTGCGGAAAAACTCCTTCCCTGATTTTGACATGTCAATGTAGTTTCCTTCAGTGACTGGCTCAGCATTTCTTTGGCTTAGCTCATATTTTTAAGGTGTTGTTTTGTATTAAATTAGCATTTGTAAGAAGCACCAGATGGGTGACACTGGAAAATTAATTCATAATTTAACAAACTATTTGTGTGACAGCTGCAAAGTTACCCACTAGCATGCCTTGAGCACAATGTGGCTGGGTGAGCAGTTCTCTTGTGAGTTCCTACTGGTCTTAATGTCTCTGCTGAAACCAACAAGAACAGCACCAGTTGCATACATCTGTGTGCATGGTTAAGCACTGAATTTTCCATGAGGAAAGGATCTGGCTTAGTTTAATCTGCACTGAAAAGTTCATCTTAGATCTTGTTAATTATCCTGAGAAAACTTGTATTGCAAAAATGCACTTGCCAACTCATTAGGCTACAGCTGGAAGTCCAGGGAGACGTTCTGATGCTTTCAAGTAAAAAATCAGCTGTACAAAATTCCTCCCACCACCCCCTGGAATTATGATGTGAGCAGAGAGGATTGCTTTATACTCTGAAAATGTTGCTATGTCTGGGAACCCTCTTTGGGTATTGTATCAGCCATCAAAATCATTGCAGCTCTTATCCCTAGAAAAGCCAAATGGATGATCTGAAGTGGGACAGTTAGTTGAAGAAAGCTGTAATTGGAGCCACACTTTACTGTGGCAGTGCTCCTCCCAGCAGGACCCACATTTATACCCTGCTGTTTTGCTTTTGCTGCCCAGTCAGCCAGTTGGTTTTCTTTTGTCCTGAAAACTCAGTTTTATGCCTAGGAGGAGGCCGGGTGGAAAAAGGTCATCATTAGTCCTCTAGAGATCTGTGACCTTGCAGAACTACTGACCAGATCCTGGTCAGCTGAAGCCAATGTGAGTGCTGATATTTGTTTCAGCAAAAGTAGGATGGAGCTGTAAGCGTGAAAGAAATGATGGGAGTGATGCTTTTCTTGCATTGTGAATAAAAGGGATTAAAAATTACCATTGTAAAAAAGCCAAGTATAAGGTTGCAGTGTTTCATACTTCAGTTCTATGAGGGAATATTTACTTAACTATCTAAATTACTACAGTAGAAAATGACTGATCCTTGGAATGTTTTAATTTATATACAAAGTTCTTCTCTTTTGCAGAACCTATTTTTAGCCTTGACTGAATAGCGGAAGTTGCTTTGTAAAGGAAATTTCCTTAGAAATCTTCAAGCTTATTTTTCACAGCTCTCCAACCCCTGTGGTTTAAACTCTTTCATTAAAAAAGCAGACCACCTCCACTGGTTGTTTATGCCATTGGCTTCTGGATTAATTTTGATTTAATGCAGTGTCCTTCCCTATTGCCTTAGAATTCATTAACTTCAGGTAGAATAACATTTATTTATTTTGAAGTACTGCTTATTCTTCTCTTTATATTCTCCCTCTTTCTGTTGTTCCTTTTGTTATGTTTCTTCCCTACTCAACTACAAAAACTTTTGTTTTCTCACGCTGTCCTGTAGTTTTATCATGTGTTTAGTTTTTCCCTTCCTTTGCTCTTTTTAACGGCTCAGTTACCATTTCTGCCTTGTTCCTCCTTTGTATTGCTCAGGTGACATGAAATGTGCTGTATTTCTGTAAGTCACAACTAAAAAAAAATAGAAATTTCACAAAGATCTTTGCAGGTAAAATAAGTCAGTCCTGTCTCCTCATCTCTCTGGTTTGGTTTTTTAGGAGAGAACCCCAAATCCATGCATGTTGTCTTTCCTCTCCATGCTGTAACCCAGTCTGAAGAGAAACTTGATGCTGAAATCAATGGATAAAATTCCCTGGCCTTCCTTACTCACAAAGTTTAGCTGTACAACTGAAATAATAGGAAGATAAAGAACAGACTAGTGAGTTGAATGTAGGTAGTTCAGCAAAAGACTAACAAAGTACTCGGGATTCCATGGGAGGGTGAATGTGCATGAAGCGCAAATATTGTGGAAGATGGAAATCAACAGGAAAAGGCATTACATAACACAGAAAATTCTGAGTTTGGCTGGGATTCACTGGATTTGAATGTTTATGCTCCTCTTGGTTGGCAGGGCACTAGTAAGCAGCATTGCCCTACTTGATTTGGATTTTGTGTGGCCAGGCAGGGTTCAAGGAGTCCAGTCTCCAGAAGAGATGGGATCAGAACAGATTTTGGAGTAACTACTTGTACCAGAAGTATTTTGAAGTGCCCAGTAATGAGTTGACTTACGTAACAGTTGCCCCTGAGACGCTAATGGTAGAGAGGGAACAGAGTGGCCATGGAGGAGAAGAAAAACTACGAAAGCAGAGATCAAGAGCTTTATGAGGGGCTGATCGCAGCAGTCTCTAATTGCTTTAACTGAAGCAAATTTCCAGCCCTGGAGTTAGTGGATTCTAGAAGCACACAGCCCCGGTGCCTGGTAGTTTCTCTTGGATAGGACTTCATATGCAGGATTGCAGGGGTGTTATGTTATGCGAGGCCAATGTACAAGATGTTTTAAATATTAGAGTACTTGGAGGTCATTTCGAGATGGGTAAGATTATGCAGAAGAGCCAAACTTGGGGCATGCTGTGAAGATAGTAATTGCAGAAAGTGTCAGGTATTGTAAGAAAACTTGCATACTAAGATGGCTTAGGTGCAGGTAAAAAGGCAAGAGAGCAAATCCTTTTTATGGAAACCTGGATCCTTCAGGAGATCTTCGAAGAATATAGGAGAGAGTGTTTCTGCCTCTGACAATAAGATAAAAATGAGTATTTTATCTTGTGGTCAATGGATTGTTTATGCTTTGTGTACGGCTTTTGCTGCCTTAGTCCTTTATCATTTTTCTGAATGCCTATAGAGACATAATAAGTCATTTGTGTTCTTCCTACATTTTAATTTTAATTTTTATACGTATTTTCATTTGTTCTGCCGCACTTCTCACAAATTGAACTCAGAAACAAAGTTAACTTAATGGCTTGTTAGAAATATTTGACAACTGTGCTTTGAGTTTTCACAGTTGGCTGAAAAACAGTAGCGAGGAGTTGAAGAGGGTTTTGTTTCTCTTCAAAGTAATATGGAAACTGTTACTTGTCTGCTGTACCAAGAGATGTATTATGCTCCCAAGGATTTCTTGTCTTCAATCTTCAGCAGCAACACAGCAGAAATAGTTCTTAGCAGAGGAAATCTTCAGCCATTCTATGTATCATGAGCATGATAGCCTACATTTCAAAAGTGCCTGTATCCAGGGAAGATAAGACTTACTGGACTTTGAGTTATGATGCTGAAGATGCCATGTTTAGTCCTTGATAAATCTGCATTGGCTCTCATTTGTGTATTATATAGATCAAGTGTTTATTTGAATATTGGAATTATAAATATTTTTACACTCTTCTTTATTCCAAGGAGTAGAGATCGCCAGTCTGTATACTTTAAGAAGCTTGCTAATCAGCATCGTATTGGAGTTCCATTAGAGAGCATCCAGCACATGGAAAATTGACAAAACTTCTTGTTTGCCTTTGTGCTAGAAAGGAATTCAGTTTTGTAATGATGAGGGTGGAGGGAGGCAGAGTATAATTTCTGTCTCCCAAAGCTCACCAGCTGCGTACTATTTACTCAGGAGAAGTGTTACTGAATTGGGAAATAATGTATAGTCATGGCAATCATTTAAAACAGAAGAGTCTCCAGGTACACAAATACAATCAGATTGTAGCCATAAAGATTGCTTTTTTTGATAGTAGAGTGTATAAAATATAATACACAGCTGTAGGGCTGGGGTTGGGGAAGATAATAAAAGAAGAAACAATTTGCAGTAATTACTGTAACTGAGAATGCTATTTTTTAAATCACAAGAGACTAGAAATATTTTTCAGTATGGTTTCATTGCCTGAAATTTCGAATAGCTGCTCAAGTCAAAAGGTAATGGTGGGCTTTTATTTCTTTCTTAAATTATCAGAGACCATCCTCCAGTTTGCTCCCGAATTACAGTAATTCTGGCTCTGGCTGCATTATTTTATTTTCAGTAGTGCTGTTTGTGGTTGCCTCTCTGGGCCTCTTTACACTGGAAAGGTCATATTGACTCCTCTTTGATGGTACATCATATTTGTTCACATTTTCTGGTTCTCTCCTTTATTATGCTTTTCATCAGTTTGCTTAGTCTAGAGGCCATAATATTTACCTTCTCAGCTGTTATCAGTGAGAG
Organism: Psilopsiagon aymara; assembly: GCA_024733675.1. Lineage (NCBI taxonomy): Eukaryota > Metazoa > Chordata > Aves > Psittaciformes > Psittacidae > Psilopsiagon > Psilopsiagon aymara. The sequence continues at coordinate 36,424 of JANRGW010045632.1, read as the reverse complement.
CTTTGTCATATTTGTAGAACATATCTTCCAGCTGTTTTTAAACCCTGTGAATTAAATACTGTGCTAGCAGTAATAAGGCCAAACCAAAATACTGTAATTTAAAGTAGAGTAAAACTAACTCTCCCAGTCAGAGTACTTGCAGGTATTTGACATCATAGCCTCACCACTTGCTGTGGTCTTACCAGTTGTCTATAATAAAATCCAAGAAAACCAAGGTAACAATAAACAGGAAAACACACAGAAAAATAAGTAAAATAAAACTACAGGTGTTTTTTTTTTAATTTCTCCAAGTCATGAGGAAAAGAATGGATCATTTTCAGTGATAGGATGCATGTAGAACAACTGTATTTGCAAAAGGTGGAGAGCTGCTGTGACTCACAGCAAGGAGGTCAGAGCTGGGCAGAACAAGTTAACAGCCGACGTGAGACTGCAAGTACTGGGAGGCAGGCAGGAAGCACACTGCAATCCTGGAACAGGATTTTGATACAAACGGGCTGGCTAAGATCACACAGTGGAGCCAAGGAATCCTGCTCAATGATACATAAAAATACTAGTCTCTTATTATTGAATCATACATGCAGTCACAAAACATTATGAACTGAAGGATTTTATTAGAGTTTAGTTGATATTTCATACTTTGCACATTCAATATTTGTTAAAAATGAAACAATTATTAAGCCAAGAATGTTTTAATGAGGAATACAGATATGATAGTGTCACTTTACAAGTGAAAATCATCGCAGTACAGGACGGTTCTCTCTGTAGCTGGTCAACCATATGTGAAATCTCCACTTCCTCTAGTTCTCAGCAAAAAAATAATTGCATAAAGAGGATCAGTTACCTCATAGGGTTTTTTGGTTTGGTTTTGGTTTGTTTTATTTTTTGTTCTTTTGGTTTGGTTTTGATTCTTTTTTTGTTTGTTTTTTTTTTTTTCTTGTTTGTTTTAAGTAATAAAGCAACCCAAGTTCATTATCTTTATCAGGAGAAAACATAGTGCTGTTCCCAAAATAGATAGTCTCTCTTTGTTTCTTTGCTGATGAAGAAATGAAGCTTGTTATAGGCTTGTTGCAGGCTTGGAGGAAGGAAAGATAAAGGATGATTCCTTTCAGCATCATTTGAGAAAGCTTGTAAGGGATCTTTTGTTGAAAGCTTGGATGACATTTTACTTAATGTCATGTGTTCTGCTTTATTTTAGCTCATTAAGGTAATTTGTCATGTAAAATTCAAATGCCTCGAGGTAAATTCCTTCTGGAGCACCTCCACTTAAATTTATGATGTAGTATGACAGATTAATTTTACCCATTTATTGTCTAATCTTTTTCATTTGTCTGTTTTACAGAGAATGTTAGCCTGGTGTCATTGGTGATGACTCTTATCTGATGTTTCGATTTCTTGTAGTCATATATAAATAAGCCTCTGTTAATTGCTGTGACATTACCTTATGTTACTTACTCCTAAATTCTTTCAAGTTACAATTAAATATTGTTTTGCAACTTTACTGGTTCAAATACCTTCTTTTGGCTGTCAGCATTATGTCTAGAGAAACCATTTTGCACTATTTAGCAGTCAGAGTTTTTACATGTTCCTCCTGCTAACATGGTTTTAGAAAGGCTATTCTGTTTGATGTGGCATGTCATCCAGCAAGCTTGTGTAGTTAAAAACTTTCTTCTAATGCTACATGCAGTTCTAGTGGTTCTGAGATGCATCACAAATGTAGTACCTTTATAACTAACTCACAAAAAGACTCATTACATCATCTGCTGTGATCTCCTGTATATTGGGGAACAATATATCTGAAGTTGGGTGCTTCTGTACTTTATTCAATAACCTGTACTTGGCTAAAGCACATCTGAATGCACTGGGAGATAGAAAATCTACCCCTTCTTTTGCAGTTTGTTGCACTAGTAAGTTACTGTGATGGTAAAAATATACGCCTTGCTTCTCTTTTGAATTTAGTTGATTACAGCTTCCAGTCATTGATTCTTGATCACCTCTTTATTGAAGAACTTACCAAAACTCAGGTTTATTTTTCTATGCAGAGGTACTTGTATTCTACATAATCAACTCGTCTCTCAGTTGTCTTCTCATTACATTGCCAGATTACTCTTCCTTAGTGTCTAGCCAAAAAGCCTTCCCTTCATCCCATCAGTGTTATTCTTTTTTTCTCTTTTTCAGTTTTCAGTATTCTTTTTAAAAAGTGGAAACCCTAACAGATAAAGGGCGCTGATGTTCAGACTATAATGAAGATACAGTTATCTATTAACCTTCTTTTACTCTCTGGCTCTCTCCACAATGGCAGAGGACATTGAAAGGGCTGAAGTACATTCTCTGTTTTCCATCTTTCTTCCCCCAAAATGGAAAAACTATTATGGTGATACATTCTGTCGAATGAAGATACCTTACAGCCATATGGATCATTCCTCTTTCTCCTAGTAAGGATAAAACATACTTATGTGTGATCGGGGCTGTAAGTTTTTATAGGTGATGACTACAAAATGCATCTGTCAGCTCAGCACACTCTTAACAAATGGCTTGCACCTTCATAAGCTACTTGTTTAAGGAAATTGAGAGGTTGTATCTGCTCTGTACTGCTGCATTTGTTAAGCTTGCCAGTTATCTCACATTAGGGCCCCAGTGCGTGCAACACAAACAAAATCTGAATCCAACTTTATGGATGCCAAATTAACAAAAATATTTTGAAAGTGTCATTACACAAAGCTGATCTAATACATTTTAAGAGTTCTTATTTGAGAGAAATAAATCTCTGATTTGACTACAAGGGTAGAAATATCTTGCAATTTGCTACCCATTTTGACCATCAATTAAGTCACTGAGGAAGCTATTTGGAAATAGTAAAGATATGCTTGTATATGCTTGACATGTTTGGTATAAGTGGTTTTAGCAGGTTAATAACCTAGAATTTATTCCCTACCATGTCCATTACAGCTTTGAAGTATTGCGAAGTGAATAACCTACTTCTTTGATCTAAAATTGCTGTGTGTAGCTCCATTTTTAACGTGTTTCCAAGTACATCCACTTTTGTACCCATGCTACTTACTTTCATTATACAACAAGGGTGATTGTTTCTCCAGTTAGAAGAGAACTTACTGGGTTTTAAATTATTTTCCTGTACATTTGTCCAGAGGGAGAATGTAAGCAGTTTGTTAGGGTTTACAAGTACAGGTTCTCCTGACTTTTTAAATAGTATTCGTACACTTAAGAGTCTCACTATGCACATGAGAGACCAGAGTTTAATTTTTGTGGTTCTTGTTCATTAGGATGTAATTTATTGTGGTATGTGGCAAAACCCAGGGGAGACACAGATTCTTGCAAAAAAATTATTTGGCTCTCTAAGGAACCCCATGTGAGACACTGCTTTCAGCAACATCAGAATGTTACTGCACATACCAGACTTCTTCATTCATGCTGCCAAAGGAATAATAGGATTACCCTGCTTTGTTTTTCTTTTTCATCCTGGCGTTAAATAAACTGAAACTTGAGGTGAGAGTCTCTGGAAAATAAGGGCAGTTGAAAAAGAGTTCATTGTCCTTTTATTTTTATTCTTCCTAGGTGTTCACTGACAAGTTCAAGTTTATCCAGAGAACCATGGCAGAAGGTGGATTTGATCCTTGTGAATGCATTTGCTCGCATGAACATGCAATGAGAAGACTGATTAATCTGGTAAGGATAACATGAGGATATTTGGAAAGATGGTTATTCAGACATTACTTCAGCTCTTGCAGATTTGCAATGGCTGATGCTTTTGATTCTGCTTATTCAGTTGTGTGTACAGTTAGAATCTGTGTATCTGACTTTCTGATGAGCTTTTGAATAGTTAATACAAATGACAGCATTCTGTTTATTTCCCAGGGCTGCATTTTGACACTGTTGACAGTGTTTCTATTCAAATGTTTCTTTGTAACCCTTTAGTCTGCCTAAAACCAAACCCAAGGCAAACCCCTTGGATTCAAGGTAGCATCTATTACACCTAAAGTGCCACTACTTATAGGTCAAGATAATAATGTCTTAATCTTTAAAACTAACCTTGAAAAATTTCTGAAGTTGAGTGTTTTTTTGAGTTTTGAGTTCTGTTTCTTGCCGTGCCGTTGATATGGTTGAGCAACTTCAAGCAAGTCACTACATTGCTGTAACTGTGACCTGCAAAATAGTAATGATTCTTTGCTTCTCTATGCAATTCAGTTCATTGTCAATTGAAGAAAAAGCTACAAAGCGCTGCTCTTTTCCCTAAGTAAAATTATATGCATTAAAAAAATAACTTTAACAATTGTGAACTGTGAGCAATTAGGTGAACTTGGTTACAATTCTAATGTGGCTAAACTGGTTTTTAAGATCACATTTTACATCAGCTTCAGTTGATGTGCTTCCCCTTGTTAATTTTCATAAATTTGATTTTATACCATTTTCTTTCTTAAGGCCTAAATTAATATCCTTTTAAGTTACTGAGGACATCAACTGCTCAAGGCAGTATGTGTGAAGAGCATCCTTTCTAGGAGCAGGCCCTTTTCCAAGAGGTTTCTTATTAGTATTTTAGGGAGGTTATCAGGAAAATATGGCATCTACTGGCTGATGCTAACAGTAGTGGTAATGTTCTAGTCCCCAAAGTATGTATGTCTGGGAATAAGGAATCAATTTCTGTGCTTGACCTTAAAATAAAACCACTTCCATGTGCATACATCTACCAAAGAACAAACTTATTTTAAACAGCACTTTGCAAGAAGTATTTATAGCTTGTTCTTGCAAATGTGTGGGTTGTGCTCACACAGCCCTGCTTCACCCTGAGCATAAAATCCTGAGTGTCCACACTGTGTTGGCATAGGAGTGCATCGTTACACTATCTCATCTAGAGTGCCAGGGGAAGAACCTGAAGTGAGGCAGATGCTGTACCTGTATGTGCTCTTGGGGAGCTTGGCTGGTCTCATTTTGCAGGTGGCTGCTCAGAATAAGCAGAGTTCACTGTGCATGCCTGTAATGCAGCAGTGCAGAACCTGTGCCATAGTGGTCTCCCATTGCACCACTGGGCCTGTGCGTACAGAATGCCTCCCCAGAAACACACAGGCCACACTGGGAGCCAAAATACCCCAGACCAGGTTCTCGTGGTGGGAGGGCTGCATTAGTGCCTGCAGCAGAAGGCAAAATGATCCCCAGCAAGGGCAAGAGAAATGACCAATACTTGTTATCTCACAGACCATGAGACCCTTGGGCTAAGCATCAAAGCTGGAGCTGCCAAGCAGCCCACATCATGTCATGGCTGCTTGCCCCAAAGTCCAGAATGACACCAGACAACTAGAGCATGTTTGCATAGCCAATTGCATGTGCTTTATGGGCCTAATACTATTTCCCTTTGGTAGTTCCCAAGTGTGGCGCAGCCAGTGCTCTCCTGGTACTCACAAGTAGAAATAGATATACTTACTGCTGGACAAACAATAGTCTTCTTTGGGATCTGGAGGTGCAAGAAATGAAAGGGATGTGTTCCCATTTGCTGGTATTACCAGAACTGTTCAGGGTGGAAGGGGCTTCAGGAAGTCATCTAGGCCAGCCTGTTGCTCAAAGCAGGGTCAACAGTGAATTCATACCAGGTCATTCAGGACTTTCATTCTAGCTGAGTCTTGAAAACCTTCAATATGTCAGTATGTCTTGTGCAGGAGAGCTCGAAACTGGATGCAGTATTCCAGATATGGGTTTCAAGTGCTGAGTACTGGGGTGTAATCGCATCCTTCAGTCTACTTATGCACTGTTTAAAGGTCAGTGTTGTTGGCACAAGAGCGTAGAAAATTGAGGCTTCTGTGGAGCCTTTACATCAGGGCCCAGCCATCCTAGCTCATGCTTCCCAGTTCAAGGCACAATTTCAAAATCTTCTGAGCTCTCCCTGCTACCCCCATATGGATGCTCATATGCATATTCTTTCACTATAAGCGTTTTCCTCTTGCCTTCAAAGTGATATTTGTGCCATATTCCACAACCATGTTGATTCTGGACTGTGAGGCTTCTGGGCACATGCTAAACTGGTGACAAAGGAAACCCCAGGACCGAGTTCCAGGAAGTTGGGAGGGAGAAAGGAGGGTGTGTGATGCCTATCCCTTTCCTCTGAGGCTTGTCAGATACAAATCTGGACCAGTATGGTTCACTTTTGACCCCCATCCAGCATTTTTTAATCTTTTCCTTTTTTTGATAGAAGATACTGACAGGCAATGGAACCAGTCAGCCAATTCTTTCATGTTGTGGCTGGAGGATTCTAGGTATGAATGATGCAAGCTGTGTTCAAAGTCAAAAGTGCCACAATGGTCTGTGAGATTTTGTTCCTGGACTGCTCCATACAGTATAAGGTGGGTGCAGACAGATCACCTGGAGCCACACTAGTTCCTGCACTATGAATCTAAACAGAGCACATCATAGATGCACGCTCTTGGGCAGTCACCAAGACCAGTCTAATAGTGTTTCTGTGTAGTTCCAGGAATGGAATTTATTGCGCAGTGTCCAGCTTCCTAAAAGATCATACCAATTAGCCCTGGAAGTTGTGAGGAGTAAAGGAAAATGCTAGATTTCTTCTCTTCCAAAAAGTGAAACAGATGCTCCTAAATATTTATAAGAGCAAATCACTATCTGCAATAATTCAGCAGAATCTAGAAAGGAGAAGTCTCAAAAGTCTCAGTCAGCATCCAGACTATCCTCAAGTAACCTGTTATATGATTTTAGCAGGAAGCTTCACTATTGCATCCGTAATTTCTATGCTTCAGTAAGAGTTTGCTAAGCTGCTGTTTTCACTCAGTCTTACACAACATAAACAAACAGGAATTTTACTATTTGTTTTAAAAGGAACCCTCGAACATCAGTTCTCAAAGCTGTGAGCCCTACAGATCTCAATGGAGACTGGGAGCCCACTACCTCTAAAAGTTGGATCCTCGAAACCTTTACTCCAAAACCATTGTGATACAAGAAAAGCAATCCATAGTTGTTCAGCCTGTGGGGATGTGTATGTATGTGGAATTCCAAACATGCTGTGTGCACAGAATGGTTCCCTATACCTAATTGTTGTTTTGTTGTGGGTTTTTTTCTTCTTAATTCATAATACCGTGAAGATCTTGCAGAAGTGGACTGTATGTCTAGAATGGCATGGTATTTTTTTAAAGATTTTTTTGCTGCTTATCAGGTTAACTGGGAGATATTGTTCATACAGTTCTTAGAACTTATGTGCAGATACTTAAGCAGCATTAAATTCTCTTATGCTGAATGTTCTATTATTTTACTGAAGTGAATTTTTCAGGGTTCTCCTTGGTGTCAAAATATGAAAATTCACCCATGTAAACTTCTGTAGTATGGCCATGGTAAATAATAAGCAAATATTGTGATTTCCAAATATTCCTGGGAAACAATGGAAATCTAAAGTCTTTGGCTGTAACTTCATAAATATAATTTCAAGTGTGTAATACCCGTGGAAACATCTGTTAGGATTTGTTGCTGCTCTGTAACAATTTGGCTATTGTATGTTGGGCTTACTATTTACCCTATGGGATAGCAGATAATTGGTAACTTCCACAAGAGGAAGTAAGTACAAAAGAAAAATATCACAAGACTTTCCATCCTCTGCAGATACACAGGAGTTGTCAAAAGACAATGACAGGTCTGTTAGCTTGTATGACTGTGTCTCCTTTTTAGTCTCCTCTATGTGTGAAACTTATTTTTGACAAGAAGAGCCAGAGTTCGAGAATGAAGAATAACAAACAACACAAAGCACTTTAATGCGGGGCTCTGTCAGACAAGAGGACAGCTGTTTGAAAGAGTCACAGTGAAAGATATTCTGTGGTATGCACAGGAAATGGTGCCTTTTTTAGTTGTGGCAGAAAATAGCAAATCTCCAGATAAGAATGGTGTTATATTTAAACCTTTTTATTTCCCTTCTTTTCCACTTCTTCTGTAAAATAAAAATCTTTATTTTACTCCTCTGGAATTCCATGTGTTTTGAGTAAGCATGGCTGATCCATGGAGTATCTTAGTTCAAGGCTCAGCTCAAGTCTGAAAACTAAACTGAAGACTCTGTGTATTTGATGGAGGGGGATAATCAAATATAGAACACCTTCCATGAAGTCTGAGACTATTTCTGTGACCATTTAGGGTGCCCAAAAATATCAAAGCAAGCCAGTAGCATACATAGCTTTGTATGATATAAACATCCCTTTTTTCCCCCCCTTTGATGCAGTATTATTTGCTTTACAGAAATGATGACTTCAGAATTCTCTCACAGCAGTTTCTCTGAAAATGAGCAGTATGTTCTTAAACCAAAGCATTTCTAATTGTGCAATACAAAAGGACCCATTTTGATGAACTGCCAGCAGTTCTACTGTAGAGATTTAATGGCCTTACAAACCTCTGTGGGAATTACAACCTTATGTTTTGTTCTTCTGTAGCTAATTGCAAAGTAATGGCCCATGTCTAGTTATGTTTCTGTATCAGAAGCCTTGAATGTCTCAGAAACTCTGGGGGATACAAAACAAAGCATTGTTTATTTTAATCTCTCTTGTCTTTTGAGGTGTCACTAGATATTTTATAGCAAAAGGTGCAAATTCTCAAGCTATTCCAACACAATTCTTCAGATACTCTTTTGTCAACCAAGTTTCCACATAATTTTCTTGGCCAGGTCATTTTCTAGTCTTACTGTTACAAACTGGCATAGTCTGAAATAGTATCCAGCGCAGCCATGGATCTTGGCTGAGGGCGGCTTTGTGCAAACAGCGCAGAATAAACACAGATGACTAAAATAGATCGGCGTTGTGTGCCACAAATGGTTGAAAAGCTCTCAAGATGCCAGCACAGCTAAGCCCAACTTAAATAGTCCTTCAGGCAGCCAGCAAAAGTGAGTCAAGCTCACTTTTGGCCTTCTACTGAAAGCACAGCAAAACTACACTGAATGCATTTGTGATAAAGTGACTTTCTGAATATGCTTCTCAAGACTTCTTACGTGCTTCATTCACTTTCTAGCTATTTTTTTTGATAGCAGTTGCTATTGCTTCTTTAGCCCTTCTTAGCCAACCACCCCAAGAGCAGGAAGTTGCATTTTGCTCTCATTTGCCCCTTTATTTTCCTTGATGTTCAAGCTGGTTCAAAAAGGACCTTTCCGAACAGCTGAACTTTAGGTTGCTTATTAGGACAGAGTAGTTATCATCCCTCTGAGATGCAGTGGGAAAGACTTGGTGCACCTCCCAGGGCATTGGGCCAAAAGAATAAAACACAAGGTTGGAGTGGCAGGGCATGAGCCTGCTCCTGACGAACTCGTGCTCCGTTGACTTCCATTTCTCTTCCTTCACCTGGTGCTCAAGGTTAAGTCCCCGAAACTGTATCACAGAATTCATGCACTGCTAGTGGTATTTAATCTAGGAACTAGTTCTAGATCAAGCAGTGTAAGTGGAGACTATTTTCTAGAGAGTTAAGTAGATGTTTTTTCAAAGAAAAAAAAAAACTATGAAAACTGGTGTCCACTCAGGTCCATGTCCACTGGAGACCATTTTTACCAATAAGGGGTTGGGTGTCTGGACTTAACCAAAAGTTGAAGGTGCTTGTCATTCTTTGCATTTCCCATTCCTGAACTTTGTAGTATGCTGGAAGTGGCTGCTTCTTAACCAGTGTGTACATATATATATATGTATTTAAAAATAGTAATATATTTATAAAAATATCAGTCACACCTGACCTGAGCATCTCAAATCATGCATATTGTGACAGTATTGCAAGCAGTGAAAAAAATAATGCATTGAAATTTCTATCAGCTTGATATTCCAGAAGTAATTCGTAGCTATAACCTGTATTACGAATGGCTGAACTCTGATGATCAGAGCTGTGTTGTAGCCATCTCATTTGAGGAAAAGGGAGAAAATTGTGCTTTATCTCTCAGGCCACATCTGGATGTAGTCAACACTTATAGCAAACTGTACTTTTGTGTTGAAACTGCTAGTTCTAAGACTTTTTCTCAAGGCTGTCTATGTGGGAGTACCCTTTTCATTTGCTAATATACATCAGTTTGCAGAAGATACTCTCTCTTTGATCAAAACCCCCACACTTGTTCTGGTTTTGTATTTTAGGTATAAATTTATTAATAAACTCCTGAGAGCTAGAGATGCCTCTGTAGTAATACTGTGTAATATTCTATCTCATCCATTTGTTGTCTAGCATTTCGTGCAGTCAGAGGTGCTGCAAGTTCCTTGTAATCATCCTGACTATCACACTGCTTCATCGTCTTTTCCTTGACTTTCCCTGTTTTGCTTTGCATTCACTAAAAGCAGGATGTCAGTGATATGCCAGGTCCTCAAGCCCAGCAAAATTATAAAACAGTCATGCAATTTGTAGGAAAGTGAGGGAAGTGTGGAAAAGTGGGATCTGTGTGATCCTGAGGTGAAACAGGAGAAATGTGAAAATAAAAAGAAGAATGTTTTCCTGCCCAAATCAGGGCTGCTGTTCGCACAGTAGTCTGATATGTTCACCTGCTGCATCTTCCTCCTTAAAATTTCATGTCTTTTAGGATGAAAGTTAATGTTCTCTCTCTGTCATAACTGGCTGATGGTTATGTTTCTTAAGAGTTGGTTTGTAATCTCATAATATTATTCTAAAAGGTACCAATCATCCTTCTGTCTCATATGCCATGAAGAAAAATGACATTTCACCTCACAGGACCAAACTCCAGATTTTTATCGCAGACTGTTACTGTGTCATCATAGAACAATCATTTATCTTATTGTAATTCTGCATATGATGATAGAAAATGTAGGAGTGGGGAAGGCAGCGTTCACCTTTTTCTTGTTTGTTCTTCTAAGAGAAACTAGTGTTGTTTAAGACGCAGTTCAATTCCACCAGTATGTTCCTCTTTCTCCCTTATTTTTCTTGTATTTCTCTTGGCCAGCTTGTAACAGAATAATGCATGTAGGTGTCTTTTTTTTCATCTTTAAATCTGAACTGTACAGACAATGCTGCAATTCAATTTGAAACCTGGCTTGTATTCAGGACTGGCCTGACTACCACAGCAATTTATTTATGTTGTTTACTAAATCATTTGTATACTTTGGATAGAACAGACATGATTGCCAGCAAGGCTTAAACAATGATTTCATTACCCAGAAGCATGAGAACACAATCGGGAGTTTGCCATGGTGGTGTCATCTTCTGGCATCATTTGAGAGGAAAAGAAGAGCTTACAATTAGTCTAAAGTGAAAAAAAATTATTTTCACAAGTGATGATATTTTGCCCTTGTTATCACATAACATTTTCTAGCAACAGTCTATGATTTGTTTTAAATTTACTTTTATTTATGGGATAAATGACCATATCAAGTTAGGTATTTATCTTTGCCTTCCTACTCATCTATCTTTTTATTTTCATTGCCACCATTATCCACTTCTGCTCTCTTATCTCTATATCTAATTTATCTATTTCTTTCACACATCTCTCTGGGCTTTCTTCCATCACCATTTCTTGTATGGAGGTCTCTCCCTGACCTGGCTCATGAACTCATTAATTTTTCATTCATGTCTTTTCTGAGGAGTTATTTCTGCATTGACCTGTCTCAAAAGTTACTCTAAAGGGCAACTATTTTAATTATCCCTATATAAATAATTTACTTTCATCTCATCTACCATTCACACACGACTTCATTGATTATTGCACTGCGTACCTGCTGCTAGTCCTGTTCTTCTTGTTCTGCTGCCTCTTCATTGCACCATTTCTGGTGTTAGAAAGTGCTTTTGGGATTATGCCATTATTTCTTCTGAAAAATGACAAACTGGTGACCTGTCTGATCATCGGTATCTTTCTGGTATTTGTATGCTTTGTCTTTTTTTTTTTTTTTTCTTTTTAACCCTTAAATAATACATTTAAGTCTCAAAAAGAAAAAGCGTTCCTGCTGGACAGAACTCTTAATCTGATTTCAGACAAGATGCTATTTACTTGAATTGAAAAAAGAAAAAAAAAGTCTGAGCAGGAACTGGGACCAGCCCCAGGGTTTGTGAGCCTGTTGGACTCTGGGGTAGCAAATCCTGAAAACTCCTCTGAAGGGTTTCAGAAAACTCCTCTGAAGAGGAAGCAAGGGAATTGACGCAACAACGAGTTACTGTGAAGGTAGGCAGAGGCCTGAATTTCCCTCTCCACAGTAGCTATCTGTGACGAGCAGTAAATGCAAAGTAGCTTAACTTCTTTCATGGGAAGACTGAAACCGTCCCAGTGGCTGAGGTCACTGTATTGGAAAAACAAGTTCTCAGTTTAGCTAGATGAAGCTGTTTCACAGGACTTACTATTTCACTTGGACTTCAGTGATTTTGTGGAGCAGCTAACATGCAGTTAAAGTTCACGCCCTGTTCTCACCACAGTGGTATGTTTGTGCGCCCACAGTGGGTTCGCACATGAAAAAATAGAGACTTTACTTAATATAGTGACTTCACAAAGAAAGTTTCCAGAGGGCAATGGCAGCGTCCCTTTACTGTGACTGTTCGCATTTTGTCCACAGCTGGGATTGTGAAAAGTGGTGGCTGTCATTGCTAAAAACTACAGGCTTCTGTCAGAACATGGCATCTGTTGCAAGAGTAGCAGCAAAACACGATCAGGTTTGGGGTATGCTTGATGGGTTGTTAGTGTTGATCCACAAGATGGCATGTTAAAACTGTGTTTTATACATAGTGGCAAAGGAGCAGGATCTCAGCACTGTTAGTGTGAACTGGAGCTAAAAGCTGTGTCTACTGGTTCTAGCAGCCATTTGAAATGTTCTATTTTTATCTTTGCAGTGCAAAGTGTGAGTGTTGTGGGGAGAGAGTGAAGAAAACCCCTTTTCTCTTACCACTGGAAGTAATTCGGTTTCTTTCTTTTTTGGCATTGTGTTGGGTTTACATTCAAAAGATGACAGTAAGTGGACACCGATTTGGTCTAATTCAGGCACTGGTGCGGTGCTTCCTGGTTCCAAGAACTTAGGAAGGGCTTCCTAGAAACAAAGTACTCATATTGACCATGAGTTCTTGTAGTTTGGGGATTATTAATTTAAATTATTTTAACTTCAGCTATTCAAGGGTTTAAATGTACTTGGAGGGAATTAAAAGTTCATGGTTGTATTTTAAATTATGTGCATTTATAATTAGTATTTTTACTTGCATTGGCTGTATGTTTGCACTGTATTAAAACTGAACATTTTTTAGCCTTCTTAGCTTCCTTTTAACTTTCATGATGTTTGCAATTTGTGTTTACTTCATTTGGACAATAAAAGATAAATTAGTTAATTTTTTGGCTCACATGCACTAAGCCATTTACTGTATTTGGATGACAAACTGCACAGAGAATGTTAACAGAGATGACAAAATGCAGAGAGATTATTCAAATATAATCCTCTTCATTTAAATGGAAGAAAATAATAATTTCTTGAAGTATTTAGTTTTGCAACATTTTTCACTCTCTTTTGTTGAATAAGCCCCAACATTTCATGCACCAAATCTCTGTGTTCTTCTTAAGGGGCTATTCCAGAATATATTGAAACACATGAAAAGGCTGTTGCTGTTGGTAGGTGTCAGATGAGGCAGTCAACTATTAACCTTCCACTAAATTCATGTTTTGGACAACACAGGGATCTCAGAAATATTAATAAAACCAAATTCACAATTAATGATGTTGCCTTTAAGTACGTAAGAGCCAACATATTCTAATCTCTATTGAGATTTTTCTCATTAGCTCTGCCCCCATTCTGAAAAATATTGAGTGTATTTGAAAAGTCTTTCTGAGGGTTTCACTGGGAAGAAGGCAGGTCTGGTTCAACTTTTTACCATTATTCCACAAACTTTCATCCAGACTCCCTCTTCACATTGGAATAGAAAATCTGAAAACAAAGGTCTGTTTATTTTGAGTCCCTGATAATTGCTCCTTTTTCAATTACCTGACAATTGAAATGTCTCATATGCGGGGTTTTTTTCCAACAGTTGCTATGTCCCTTAAGGGTGTAATTATCAAGAAAGAGCTAATTGGTAGAAGCAGCATTCTTGTTTCAGCAAAAGGCAATACATTTCCCAGCCATTCAACTTAGGTGAGCGTTTCACACACATGCCAGGATCATTTCTCATCTTTTGACTAATTGAGTGACCACAAGGGATCAGATCTGTGTTACGAACTAGTTTATCTGTGTGAACTGAGAAAAACCTGTTTCTACTGCTGCTCGTTTTCCGTCAGCTGCCATGTTTCATCCCAGGGGAGCAATATGTAGCCTGTTACTGGGGTGTTAAAAACAGATTTGTTACATGGCTCCATGGCTTACAGAGATGTCCTAGAGCTTCTGGTCATGAGCTACTGAGATACTGCATGTGCCTGGTGTCAGGAGGGGAAGTGAGCATGAGGAGATATTTGAGTGTGGTTTTTATCGTGCAATCTTATGTTGTCTAAAAACCTGTTTGAGTCTTTGAGTGGCCCTGTTCTGACCAAATCTTCTCCAGCACAAGTAGTTTTTATTAAAAAGATTATATTGCCTGGAATAGTTGAGAGATGTTTCTGATAGATATTTCTAAGAAATACTTGTCTTGCTGGATATGAGTATAGTGAGGATATGAAGTGTAATATTTTTAGGTGGGATCTTTAAGTCTGCGTGATTACATGGTTATGTATTGTTTTCAATTTAGAGGTATTTTATACAAATTATAAAAAATGCAGGGTTTATACTGTTCTCTTGTAACTGTTTCACATCATTTGATGTTTCTACCTTGTACAGCGAGTTTCTAAATCCCCATTAAAAAAGTGGCATATTTGTTGTCCAAGCCCTTTGGAAAGCACAGACGCATTATCAGGCAAAGTACAGGTGGCTATCAACTTTGTGAAGGTTCCTCTGTACATGGTTCCTCCATACAGAAGCAGACATTTTTCCATATTGGCAGAATATAATCCAATACAAGCATTTTTTTTCAGCAGAGGTTTGAAGGTCAACTCATAATGATATTTTTCTTAAGGCTGCTTGCTTGCGGGAAGATTTCTATCATAGGTGTTTCCAGCAGTACTTTTCATTCTAAGGTCTTGGAGCCTGTCCTGTCTTTTGAGAAGCAACTAAGGATGCCTGTAGGATAAAACTCAGTGTCTTAGTGCACCCTCTGGGCACACATAATCTTTAGGATTTAACACATACTGTGTCTTAATTCAAGTGGCTTCCTACAGTGTGTAGGCTCTTCATGAAGAAATGGTCAAGGTGATGGTAGCTGACAAAGCACAGTGTGATCATGGTCATGGCCAAGACCGCTCCTCAAGAGAGGCATAGCTGTAGCCAGAATACCTTTCTGTTGTTGCTAAACAGACTTCTCTGGTGGTTAACATAGCCATGTCAATCACAGCTGGAGCTATGCAATTGTTTTTATTGTGGTAGCAGTGGAAGCCCATCTGGTGGCAGGTGAGAGCACAGGATGTTAATAGCTACAAAAGGTACATGCACGATTTTTTGAGTTGGCTTTTGTAGAAATCGCATGGTTTAAAAAAGTCGTATTTGGACAGAGAATGAGATGTAGAATGGGAGAAAGCTGGTATTGTGGGTAGAACACCCCAAGGCGGTGTTGCCTGTCTTGGACAAACTAGATAAGCTGTGTGAGTACAAGTCATCCTGGGACAGAGGGATAACACGATGTTTGTTTCTGATCATATACCTGTTGCCCATTTTAATTTTGGGCATCATTCTGTGTTGAATACCTGTAAACTGTGTTTCACAAAGTAAGGATTGTAAACTAAGCCCTTTCCAGAATTAAACATTCCTACAAACAGAAGATAATTACGTTGCTGATCTCTTTAAAATGTGAGTATAGTGATATCCAGTTCCCCCAGTTAAGGTTTCTCTCGGTGTCAGATATTCTATTGCTAACACAAACCCTCCTCGTTGAGAATTACTTCCAAACTTTGAAAATAAAATGAGCTTTTACTTTTATATAAGGAGGGCAGAAAATATGCGGAGTGTGATAGAATTTTTTTTTAATTCTTTTTTAATAAGGTAAGTAAAAGTCCTCTGTTTGAATTTTCTCTGCTGGTGATTTTAACTATAGAAATAGCTGACAGGTTAAATCCAGCCTTCCCAGTACTTCCTAAGGAACTTCTTTGTAATCTCAGTAAATTTGCTAGCATATTAATGAAAGAATTAATTCGATCAATCTCCAAATACAATTTTTTTTTCCTTTTTGAATGTGTGAGTCATTGGAAATCATGTGTCATTGCATGATAAAGGTAGGAGCTTAGACTTTTCCAAACATCTTCCTCGTTTGGTTACTCCTCAGTTTCCTTGATGTGCTTTGCATAACAGTATGATTTCATACAGCAAATCAGTTATGCCAAAACAAGGGGAAATTTGGTTTGTAGAAATTACTTATGCATTACTTTCATCAGAAACTCCATCTTTTCTTCTTTTTTACATTTGTATATTTACACTAATAATAAACAGATTAGCCTGCTGTGACAAAAACTGTTTTGATTTGTGACACTACTGTGACATAAAACTTGTCAAAACGCAAATGTCGTTTCTATCCAAGGCATTGTAACAATTCTGTACTTTGTTAAGCTGTGTGGTTTACCTACCTTGGCAGGGGATAGAACCTATTTCCATAATGCAGCAGATTAAATCCCATCCATTTACCTCCCTGTGCCTGAAAAAGAATGTGACATTTGTCTTTCTTTTTTGACTCTGTCATCTGTGAAATACTGATTTGCAGGTTGCAGTGTTGACTTTTCTTGCCATTAGCAAGCTTACCAGCCTGTAAATGCAAATAGCCATTACAGTTGTTAAAAGCATTTTAAGTTTTTCCCATCAGTAGAGAGAAAAGAAACCAATAAAACACATATTAAAATCTGCTTTTTAAAAAGAGATCTTCAGTGGGAAAAATAATAAGTGCTAAGATTAAATATGAGATTTTAATTCTCTGTGTATAACCATTATCACAGTCTGACCATTTATTGTTACGTAATTACAGAGTATTTTATTGTTACTTGATCTAGACAATAGTAGCAATGCCTATCCGTTATAAATCCCAAAATGTGTGTAGAGAGTATATCTGTATATAACAATGTCTGTATCACTATAGAGTTTTAACTTGAATTTTGAAAGGCATTCAGTGGTTGCAAGCTGTGTGGAAGCAATAACATTTTGGTCAGGGAACTTAAGGGTTGTGTAAATAGAATTCAGAAACTGACTTCACACACCATAAACTAAGTGCAATACAGTAAAGGATCAGTTTTAATCTTCCTTATCTTGAACTTGTGCTCCAACATAATACTAAATCATGGCTTCAGTGAAAGCTGACCGAGTCTCATTGCTAACTGTCATGCCTTTCTTTTTCTCTCTTTCAGCTGAGACAATCCCAGTCATACTGCACAGACACAGAATGCCTTCAGGAATGTGAGTAACTATTGAGATCAGGAGCATGGAAGTAAAATAAACAGTAATTAAAATACAGTCTGACCGGTATTTAAAATGCAGCAGTTGATTTAATGTTATAAGAACATATTACGTTAAATCAAATACTACAGTACTGAAATTGTTACGTGGGGGAGGTAATTTCTGAGAATCTGTGATGCAGGTGAACTTTGTACATTGGAAGCATTGTAGGGAAGCAGCAATAGTGATGAGGCCGGAGGTATCAGTACATGTGCATGACCATTGATCAGGCCCCAAGAACTACTGAATCTTACCATTAGCCTCCAAATAGGATGATTTCATTTTTTCCCCTAAGGAGAAAATTTGGAGGGGGCTGTATTTGCCCTCCTTACAGTCATAGCAACCTAACCACAGGAGACAGGATATTCAGCACAAACCCTGACACATACACATGTTCACAACTGGGGCTGAGTGACCTGCCATCTGTAGTGTGAGAGCCCTCTACTCCACTGTGAGGGAGAAGAGATTCCCTACCAGCTCTGACTGGTAAGTTGACATGCAGCATGCCAGCATTTCTGTTGACTTGGTGGCTGTGTAGTTACTGAAGCAGAGCACTGATGTGTACATTTCTTGTAATTTGCCATGAAATACATCAAAAAACCTCTCCTGAAGAGTGAGCATTTACTAGGACAAACGTTACCAGCATCTGCAGGGAAGCGTAGCTGTGCAGAGCTTAGCAGTAATGTAAGCTTGCCCTGGAGTGCTCTGTTTATACTTTTCATGGTCTAGGGGGAACTTTGCCAAATGCTTATAAATAAAAAATGAAGTGGATCTGTTTTTCCTGTATTGCTTTACCAGTTGAGCTTATGAACTCATTCAGCCTGCATTAGGACTACTGTAACACTCAGAGGGAGCAGGGAGCACCTGAGCGGTGTTTGTGGAAGCAACAGCCACTGGTACTTGTGTCTTCTACAGATCTAGAAGCAGTGCAGTCAAGGTTTCTAGGATCTTGGATAGAGAGCATGCCTTTGTTCACTCTCATGTTCCTCCCTCTTCACTCCCCAGTAAAACCTGTTTAAGGCTGGGCATCTAGCTTGGACTTGCACTAAGACTTCCCAGTGTGAAACAGTCTCAGATTCATTGCCAGACTGGGTTGAAGGGGAAAAGCTACGAGCTTTCCCATGTAAACCCTAGAAAAAGAGAGTGGTGCACACATGTGCCATACAGTGCTGCTGGCTTTACTCTTTGTGGGCTTTCCAAGTTATGCTGTGTGTTTGTGACTTCTAGAACCCCTCCTCTCCCAAATGCACCTGTCCTAGGGCAGACTTCCTGGATTCCCAAGCATTAGACTTCTGTGTCTGGGTTGTTCTTTTTTTTCTGGTGGTCTTTTGGGGGGGGGTTGTTTATTTGTTTGTTTACTCACAGGTGTGTAGGAGAGTCAAAGGGGCAGGTAGCAGGAAGCAGAATATTTTCTTTATTAGAAATAGCCACAGACTGGCTGTGCAGCTTTCTGAGTCTGCAGTCAAAACCAAGTAATGGTAGGTCATTCTGCTCAAGCCTTGGGAGTCTTCATCATCAACATTTATGAAACTCTTAGGCTAACAACTCTATAAATGAGTGAGTTCTGTTATGTGTGGGCACAAAGCTTGTGGGATAACTTTCATGCTACCAAGCTATAGTACAGTGTGGACGTCAATGGTTTGTGTCAAATAGCTTTCCATCCTGAAAGAGATCCTTGCGGTAACTGTCTATGCAGATGCAAGCAATTTGGCAGCAATTGTTCCAAACCAGTGGTTTGTTTCAAAAACCAAAGCAAAAATTATAGAATAAATCCTCTCCTATGCTATTATATTGCCTTAAATTTAGTTCCAGCAAAAGTATTTTTCTGCTGATGCAATGACACTTGACTGCCTATTTGTCAGATTATTTTGTGATGCTTCTGTGATTCTGTGCTTGGGTGAACATGAACTCTGTAAGACTCTCAGGAGTCAAAGGCAAAAATTAACAGGCTGAGCCTGGAGAAGCTTCTAGAGGTGTTTTCAGAGGCAGATTAAAGCAATTCTGGGCCAGTCCATTGCTTCATCCTGTTCTGATGAGCTTATGTTTGAGGTGGGTCTCCTCTTCCTTTGGTCCCGCAGCTTCATTTCCTGTTACTCACTGACTTTGATTCCTCATTTCAGGATCTAAATATGAAGAAGCTTGTTTCACTACTGCCCATTTGCTCATTCCCAGGATTTCGTCTTCCATCTGGAAGCACAGCTGGGAATGTTGTCGTACACAAATTCTTAAGATGAGGGGTTGTGGAACAACTGATGAAATGCATGCGGTTTTGCTTTGGGAGGTGTCAGGGCTGTGGTTCAACCAGTGTCACAGCAGCGTCGTGTTACTCTGTTGCTGCAGCTGGAAGTTCTCAGTAACACCCTGCTTTGGGTCTTCGGGAGCACAGTTTGCCTTACAACCCTTCATTTCATGTCTCTGTAGATTTTTAGAGCCAGATCAAAGCAGTAACTCCAAGGCTCCCCCGTTTGCATTATCGTGTTATTAGCTCTAAATTCTTACTTATCGTTGCTGGCACCATTATATTGCAGTGACTACCCTGCAGAGAGTTTCCTGCCATGGTCAGAACCACTGCTTTTGGATTTGCACTCCTACATCCAGGAGGATATTAGCAGCACTTCAGAGAGCATTCGGGCACTCTGCTTGATGGCTTTTTCTCTGCTGATTTTCTGTCCAAATATCTGCTGTGATGATAAAGCATGTATCAGAGTCTGATGACTGTTCCCTCCATTCCAGTGGGTGCCTTGGAGAAGAAAGGCTGCAAGTTTTGAATATGCAACACATTTACTATTCTGTTGGGGTTGTTTATGCTCAGCAAATCAGAAGATCTTGCGTTTTCCCCTGAAATGAGGAGTAAGAGTGATAATCCTTTTC
The DNA here is from genome assembly GCA_024733675.1 of Psilopsiagon aymara. Taxonomy (NCBI): domain Eukaryota; kingdom Metazoa; phylum Chordata; class Aves; order Psittaciformes; family Psittacidae; genus Psilopsiagon; species Psilopsiagon aymara. Next base: position 16,133 of record JANRGW010045632.1, on the reverse strand, counting down.
TGAATTCTGTCTAATGCAGGTGGGGCAGGGAAGATTTCTCTGACGCGTGTGGCAGTTGCAACATCAGCAGTTCATCCAACCCAGGGAGGATCACAGTTGGTGCTGAGCTGCTCTGATGGCTCATGGGCCCTCACAGCCAGCCTTCCATGTCAAAGGAAATGAGGCCTACCGCCTCGGTTTTTACTCTGCGTTCTAGCAATTCCCAGATGTTGTGACCTGGATTTACCACGTTCATATTTTCAACACTATTCTTAAGCTCTGCTAGCTTGTAATATGGTCAGAGATTACTGTCTCAAATGTTGTCTACTCTACTTCCAAATTTTTATGTATTTTAAAATGAATACATATCTGTGATTCATCTTGAGCTGTACTCATCTAGGGGAGTCACAGCAGCCTGAAATGTCTGCCCACTCTTCCCTCCCTTTTCTGGTAAATCCCTTCTCCCTGCCTCTGCTGAAGTCCTTTTTGGCTTTCTTAAGTTCCCTTCTCCCTGCCTTTGGGAGTGTCAGCTTTCAGGGAAGGTCCCACAGGCTCTTTGTCTTCCCTCGTGACTCATCTGTAAGTTTTTTCTCTTTGTATGGTTTTCTGACTTTCTTCAGAGAACAGGCAAGGCTAAAAACACTGTAAAAACCAGGCAGCACAAGTCAGAGAGCATACTCTTGCCTTTCCACATGCAAGTGTCAAACAGTAAAAAGCTGAAGATTGAAAAGGAGATATTTCTACCCTGAGAGGGCAGACAAAGAGCACCACACAGAATATTCTTTTACAGTAAAAGAAATGCAATCTTTACTCTCTTTCTTTAAAGTACAATCTCACTCTGAATGAAAAATAGCACTTCAAGAGAGCTAGGTTCAGGTGAGGAGTATTCAACAAGGACATTAATTAATTTTAATATTGTAGTCTTGAGATTTCAGTCACTAGGTGGTCGACCTTTAATCTTTAGAAATTATTTTTACCAAACTCATCATTTTAACAGCTTTGACTGCCTTCGAGTAGAGCATTAAATGAGGTGGCAAACATCTGTCACAGGAGATTTCCCCACCCCCACCACCCTTTCCCATTTCTCTCCAAGAGAAAACTGATTTATGTGACCTTGTCTGTGTTTCTATGGGAAAAAGCAAGTCAAAGAACTGTGTCTTGTACATGAGGCAACAGATAGGATTCACCAGTCATTAGCTCCCACGGGAGTTCCTGCCACAGTCTCAGACCAGGTCCTCATAATGTTTTTTTCTGCCTGAAGATAATTCAGCTATGGTGTAAAATAATTCCAAGTAACCACAGGGGCAGAACTGAGAGGTTTCATTCAGAAGTGTGTGGATATATATGTGTGCTGAGCCCAGGGGAACAGATGCTCTGAAAATAAAGACCTTGGGCTGGATTCAGTGTTGTGTGGGAAGGCAGGTTAGAGATTGTAAGTTTAATGCTACTCAGTGACTCAGGAATACGTACTGCTACATTCTGTACTAGTTGATGTCTCCTAGGCACTGGAGATTAATAACCAGATCCATCCATCAAAATGGGAGGTGTTGGGAACATGTATTTGTGAGGTCAGCACAGAACAATCTTATATCCATCTGGAAATACTAGAAAATATCACCCACAGGTTCTCTTAAAGGATAGCCTTTATTCTTGAAGGAATCAAAAAACTGCTTCTAAATTACCTGCAAAATAACAATTCTAGGTAAAAGCACTGTGGCTGTGAACTCTCAAAATATGATGTTTTTTATTCTGCCTATCAGCACGAATTCCATTCTGCATGCTTTCAGCTTCACTCACCTGTTCTTTATCCACAAGATGGTCTTAGCCGATTGTTTTCTGAGCTTAGTGATGGAGGTCTTTGTAGCAAAAGATTGTTGTCTTCTACATATTATTGCTCCCAGTAGCTGAAACAGTTTCTTTTCTGTTCTCTTGATTTGTGGTGCAAAGCTTTGAAAAGCGTGATTTTCCCCATTTATGTGATATTTTGCTTATGCTCATCTCCTTCTGTTAAGAGATTAAAGTAACAGATTCTGAAATATCTCACATCCTTATTAAAACATATGGTCATTTGTGAGAAGTGTGGGCTTAGTGGTTCTTGAATAGTGTAAACAGTGGTGTGGCTGTTTTAATATCTGGCATGCTTTGAGTAGGTAGTTCAGGGCCAACCTGATCCAGTGATCAGCTGTTGTCTTGCTTAACTTAGTTTAGAATATGTTTCAGCTCATTTGGTTAAATCTAAACTGTATTACAGCGCAGGTTGGAAGACATTGTCTTGCACGAATGCGTGTGGTTTCCTTCTGTTGTTTCTTCTGCTCCCTTCCTTGACCTGCAGCATGAGCTGACCTAGCAACGTTTGCTTATCCCAACTTTTGTTTAACCACAGACCCTAAGTGCATGTCCTTCAGCAAAAATTCCAGAAGGCAGTCTGACTAGTCCCTGTTTCTCTGCATTGTATGAGGGATCCAGCATAACAAGTGATTGGAATTTTCCATGTGCTACTGAACATACACACCAAAGCTGTCTTACGTGCTGCTGAAGGTAGTTTGAGACAGCTATTAATGTTGTCTAGAAGCCCCAGAATAAAGCAGTTCTTCTCATGCCAAATTATGTGTTAGTTCACTGAATTGCATATGCAAAGGTCATCCAAGATTTAAAATATGATGGTGATAACAGTGATATTTTTCCTCAACACAATTGCAGGTCTAAACTCTTAGCTGCACAATTCCATATGCTTTCTGAGTCAATTATATGTTAGTGTAATGAATTAAAAGATAAGCATTCTTATTTATTTTCTTTGCACTATACCTTCTCCTCAAAACCAGCACACTTTATTCACTCATACCCCAAAAGAATTGTCACTTGTAATTGTATAAAACCCTAGTCATGTAATTCCTCTACATTAGCAACTTCTCAAGTTTTGAGATATCTGTATTTTGGACTTTTGAAAGGCAAAAGCTGTGTGGCAGTTTTGTTTGCTCATACATGTGAATGGTGGTTGTGCTGTCAGAAACATGAAATTCCGTAATGTTTTTTTCTTTGATGTTTTTGGGTGAGTTTGATGTCAGTAAAGGACATCAGTCGAACAGCCCCAACTCATGAAGAGTTCTCATGAACTCATGCTATTCACAGAATAGCAGTGTTGTGAATGTCATATCCACACGCTTCCACACAGCACCCATTTGCTGTGTTGAGAACAAACCATTTTCATGTAAGAGCCTCTGTTAAAAATGCTACCCAGTATGACAGTGGGGAGGGTGGTTCTTTGGTATCAGCATTAACCTTCAAGGAGATTACTCCAGCAGTTCACTGTGTGTACGTTACCTAGTGAACGTTAAATAAGAACAACTTCCAGCTGATACTGCATCCAGACGTGACTCCATGATGAGATGATCCAAATGAGTTGGGACAACTGAAAAATCTGAACGATATGAGTGTCTCCAGAGTTTCACCAGATGTTAAAGTTTTCATCTTGAATAATAAAATAGAACAGCTCTTCTCTTTCTGGAGTTATTCAGTATAGCTTTGTATTAATTGCTTTGTATTAATTGATCACCTATATCACTAACAAAGATGTTAGGTCTTTAGATACTATTGTCAATAGAGCCATGGAAGTGCCATAGATAATTAAATACACATTGGCTTACACTTCAGCTTACAACATTAGTCACAGTTTGATTATTTAGAGTTATGCTTCAGAGGAGAAAAGTTGTTGTTTTCAGATCTGCAGGTATTGGCAAGGGGTTCTGGATCCAAAAAGACCAGCCAGCTATGTCCGGTCCGAGGGGGGTTTCTCATTTTTATTTCAATGTTTGGATGTCTCAGCCATTCTGCATGGAAATTAGGTGTGAAAGTTTTATGTTGTATTCCTTCGCTTCACTTTTTCATGTATCTCATCATCATTTTTTCCCCTCCTGACAGATAGGTTTTCTTTGATGCTATCAGAAATACCATATGACCTGGATGATAAGTCATAAAGATCTGGTATATTGACACTGACACTTGTTCAAATAAACTCTCAAGAAATTACTTACTGTAGCCAACAAAATTATAACCATTAGCTTGCTCCCTTCTTGCTAGAATTAGTGTGTTCTCTGTGTGGGGCCTAACAATGGAGCCTAAACTTTCACCTCTTTATTCTTATTCTCCCTTTCAAACAGATGAAATATTTTGAGGGTTTTGCCTCAAATAGACAAAAACAAACATACAAATGAGGGGTTTCCCACATAAATACATTTTGTATCAGTTTTGATTTCTTAAAAATCAAGTTTGATTTCTTAAACACAAAATGTGTGTTTATCATCTCCAGTTCATTAGGAGTGTGAACTAAGAAATATTAGTGGTATTTCTGAGTATTCCAGTGAAATCTTATGAAATAGATTCTTTTTTCAAAGGGATAAGAATTGTGAAAAAAACCAGATGTAATGCTGACCAAGAATTACTTGTCTCAAATCCAAAAGGAAGGACTAATCAGAAAACTCAGTTGAAAAATATTTCAGTTTGGTTTTTTTTTTTTTTTTTTTTTGTGAACTATATGTGCAGTTTTGTTTTAAATTTTTTCATTTTGGGGGAAGAAAATGACCCCGCTGTCACTCTGTGTTATAACTTGGGTTTTCTTTGTCTGTAGTGCCAGGACCAAATTCCTCCAGTGACAATGGCATCAGCTTTGCCATGATAATAATGGCCTGGGTGGTGATTGCACTTGTCTTGTTCTTACTGAGACCTAGTAATCTGCGAGGATCCAACACAGCCGGAAAGCCAACCAGCCCACATAATGTAAGTGCATCTCCAAATGCCCTGCAGAGAGACTGTACAGTAGCTTAACTGTATCTTGTTTTAATACAGACTATTTAAAAGTCAAGTTTTCCTTACTTTTTTCCCCCCCTGTATTTTCTTGGAACTCCATTAACAATGAAAATGAGTAAAAAGCAGAATCGTGAAGGCCATGTGAGGCCTGCCATGGGATGGAGCATGTACGGGTGACTAAGTGTGGGTCGTAATGTCCTCTGGACACTGGCTGTCTCTGGCTGGAACTGCCTTCTGCCTTCTTATGTACAAGGGGAAAATCACAACCTTAAGAGAAGTCAGTAAACAAAATTACAGCATGGAACTGGGAAGGTGGTCTTTGTCCTAGGTGTGGGATCATGGAAAAATCCCTGTTGATGCAGGAAACAGTATTTGGTTTTGATGATCATTTACTCAGAGTATCAAAAGAGATATTGAAAGATCTTAAAGGAAAGTGTAATGTAACTCTTCCAAGTTCTTTTATTGCTAAATTATTTTCGGTGAAGCACTGTTTCTAATCCTGTACATGTTTCCTTTCTTTCTTTCTTTTCCTCCTTCCTTCCCTAGGGACAAGAACCACCAGCCCCGCCAGTGGACTAGAGCATTCAAGATTGGAAAAGTTCAGTAGCTAAAACCTTGCACGACCAAATGAACAAAGTGACCAGATTACTCCTAAACCCCATTCAATACTGTTTTCTTTTCTCACTTATATAGAGCAGAATTACCATTCAGCAGTTACCTTCATGAACTGCTTTTAGTGACTTCAATTTTAAGTTAATTTTTGCTTTTTATGTTATTACAGTTCCTAGTATATTGTCATTTGAATAATGGTAGGCATTGCGGGGGTTTTTTGGTTGTTACTGTTACTGTGGACATTCCACTCGGTCTCTTTCTGTTACAATGATCTTAATTTCTTTGCAGTGATTTCTGATATGCATTGAAAGAAAAAAAATCCCTGTGCATCTATGATAATGGAAGGTTATTGACCTTTCTTCGGATTAACCCATATTTTTTCTCCAGTATGCTTTTGAGAGTTCTACTATGGTTGCAACTATTAGCTTAGTTATGTGGTGAAAAATTGAAATGATTTTATATTTGCCCTGGGTTCAGAGCAACTTTTAGTCTGGTCTTTGGGCCACTAACATAGTTTTCAGGGTTGTTGGCAAAAGCACGGATTGTCTACTAGAATTATACTCTCCCTGTGTGTGTGTGTGTGTGTGTGTGTGTGTGCATGTGCGCACACAGAAGTGAATGTGATAATTGCCACTGTCAGAGCTTTGACACATATATTGGAAACTTTACACAAAAAGATTATACCACCAAAAAAGAAATTAGTTTAATCGTGTTCATTAATAAATTATATATGTTATTCAATATGTTGTCAAAATATATATATATATTCCAAAAAGAGATTTGTTTACTTATAGACTTTATGAAAGAAAATGTAGTGAGAAGAACTTGGTAGAATTTTCTGTCCTGGTATAGTCTTTTAATAACAATTGGTATCTTAACAAGTTTTTAGCCATGATGTAAGGTAAATTGGACAGAATGAAATAATACCAAGAGGTTACCGAGGTTACCAACTTTTGGTATACAGCATATACTGGATATTCAGGTTTTTTCACCTGTATGTTATCAGCAATTCTCAACATTTCATCCTTATCTACTAGTTGTAATTGTAGAATAACAAATTTGCAGGTGACTAGATATGGCATGTCTTTTCCCTGTTTGTGTGTATGTGTGGGGTGTTTATGTGTGCGTATGCGTGGCTGTGCACGTACCTGTGCACATCTCCCATTGTGGCAAATGGGAATGACTTTTTATGTACATTAACTTAAGAACATTTTAAAGATGTACAGAAAAGCAACACTGTATATTTTTCTTGATTAATTTGAAAAAATGATGAAAGTAATTGTAAAGAACATTTTTATGTTACCAACATGAAGCTTCTTTCCATAAAGGTCAGTAGAACAGACATATGTGAATTCAAAGCCTTACCCTACAAACCTTTATTTCATGAGGACTTTAGTTACGGAGCCAAAGGGACTCACTGTTGATATGCAGAAAGGTTTGTATTAGTGGGCTCTAACAAAAATCTCACATCAGATCCCATGGTTGACAGGCACAGGGTTTTCCTCCTCAGGGTAAATGGCAGGCAAGCCTCCTTATAAAGGTACAGCGTAGACCTGAAGAAAGACTTCTGTAATGTGACGGAACTGCCCTTTGCATTTCTGTGGAATAGTGTGCTCCCAAGCACAGGAGCACGTGTGAAAAAAACGAAGTTAAAAAAAGAAGATTGGGCAGATGCTCTCAGTGACATAGTGCAGTGCCATGTACAGCAGTGGAGCTGCAGCACTGAGAGAGTTTGTCCTGTTATGGTGTACAGGCCACAAACACTGTGTAAAGATGTCACTGGGACAAGCAGTCTGACTGTGCTTGCGTTTTGCCTTTCTATGTGTGTTTATGTTTGGGATACTGTTTGGAACAGAACAAGTAATACAGTATCATTTTATTAACCCAACAAGGAAATATATATAATCTCCTACACTGACATTTTCTCCAAGGATTTTTGGCCAGCATTCTTCAATATCAGAAGCATAAAACAAGCTTCCAATTGATTAAAAAGCCAACTGAAACAGGCTTTGTTTCAGACAGTGTCACTCCTCATCCTATTGGAAGTTGGTGAGATTCATGGCAGATGAGTCTCACTTTACTTAACTGTCTATGTATTTGTAAAACTCACCATGTACACCCGGCAGTAACAGTCTTGATAAATGAACTTTTTGTTCAGAGCAGTGTTGTATTTTACTGTCTTTGCTTGAAATTCCTCAAAGTAATTGTCCCAGTGATTTTATACATGTATGCTTTCCTCATGTAAATTGCTATTTTAAATTTTCTATGTAAAAGAAAAAACATTGGAAATGTTTTATTGTAAAATGTTTTACTAAAGAGCCAGGCCACGATCCCACGTCAAAATGAATGCCTTTTAAATTCAGATACTCTCCCCAAGGTATAACATTCAGATCACCACTTTTAATTAAAACAAAAGTAACTAATTGTAGGACTGTATTTTGCCACTCTTATTCATGTTAAATAGTGCCTTACTCATCAAGTAGTTGCACTGATGTTTGTGGGACTACTCTGAGATAATGTACTAGTAGCAGCTCTAATAAGGGTGGCAGAAATCTGGCCTTTAGTGATGTAGTTTGCGATGAAATAATTGTATCATGGTTACAGATGTTAATGGTAAATTCTGAGAAGTGTGGAAGAGATTAGTGGCATATGAAGCTTCAGGATATGATTAATTCTGTAATAAGGGTTTTAAGTTTGGTTAGTAAGAGATGCAAGTTGTAGCAACTTGGGAAATATGGAGGGAAGTTTACAATTATACCTTAGCTTAGAACTCTGTAAAACAATAGCATTTTTAGAGTCTGCTTAACAATTATTATACTTTGAAATGAGAAATTGTGTGTATCCACATATTGTTTGCAGATCACTTAGCCTTGTAATGTTCATGATTGAAAAAGGAAGAGTGATGATGTGATGTACCTAATGTAAATCAGTGGTTTAAAATGTCTGAATTATGCCAAACAAAAAATCATCTGTGCCATTTGCGGTTTCCTAGTAATCTTTTACTGAGTACTTGGATTGGGATAAAGGGCTTGTACTATGCACTTTTTATTGACTTAACAAAATAAATAGCAATCATTAGTAACGTTTTGTCTTTGTCTCTAAGTCTTTGCGTAAGATGTTGCTTCCTCACTGTTCCCACTCTTCCTCCAGTCGCAGAGCATGAAATGCTGAGCACTGCCCCAGCAGCAGCTCAGATCACACATTTAGGGATTCCTGTGTTAATCCAAGGAAAAAAAGGAAAGCACAAGGGAAACTTTAGAGTTTAAAATAATATACAGCTGGTTAAAGATAGCAGTAATAAATACCAGAGAATCAGAAACAAAATCTGAATTTATTTTTTGTAATAATAATTAAACATAATAACAAATGCTTTAGGTGTATGAGTCAACTTAGAAACTGTATGATCTTAATCAGAGATCGTGAATGTCTGCTCATCAAGATTCACCCTTTTACTCAACTATTAACCCCTAAAATTAAAGCTAAACTTACAAGCAGACTTGGTAAAATGTTTGTCAAGAACACACATGCCTATTCTGAAAAGTGATGCAGAAAGGAAATTACCACAAATCCAAATTAACTGTATTGAATGGATCTGCTTGAGGCCTAGCAGTTCAAGATCACCAGATCAGGTAGGTAGTGATTACTGTGCCCCAAAACCTGGAAAAAAAAAATATAATACTTTATCTAAGATGTTTAGGAAAAATACATCAAATCATTGCAGCAAAACATTCCGTGAACATTAAGCGGGTTCCCTGTGAAAATGGACAACTTGCATTCTTTTCTCCTGTTACCCTTACTTGTTCAGTACTAGACACCAGCCTACAGTGCAATTAGCTGTGGGCCTTGGAGTAGGGAAACAGGTGGGATGAACCACATCCTCCCTTGTACTCCCAGCATGACTCTTACTGGCTTTCATGGATTTACACTCATCAACACCAACTGAAAATTAGTCTCTTCTCATACAAGAAAAGCAACTGAACCTGTGTTACTTATATCGAAATTATTGCCAACTCCCATAGCAGGCACTTTGAAGTTAAATATAATAACTAGAAGAATCTGGCCTCTGCATTACCATTTTAATATCCATAGATAAGAGTGTTGGTCAAAGATGGTGTCTGAAACAAACACATTTCAATCCATGACAATAAATTTTAATTTACCATATACATACTGCTTTTTAAAAGTTTCACTTCTCTTGTTTGTATGGAAAGTGATATTATAAAATATTTTATACCCTGGTAATTTAAAATACAGCAGGAATTTCTAATCAAAGGTCACAAGTAACAAGCTTTAAAATAAAGTTTTGCATTTGTGTTTTGTTATTATGTCCTCTAGGCTATAAATGATGAAATGGAAAAATAATTTCTGTGACTGTGTAGTTTTCAGACTTATATCTGTTTTAAAATTCTTGAAAATTATTAATTTCTTCTGGTTCAAAAAATATCCTTAAAATGGAAGAGAAGCAACTAGAGCCTAGAAAACACGTTTCCTAACCTGACCAACAATTGTACCACATTCAGAAGGTCACAGCCATTGCTTCAATATAAAAAGCAAACCTTAGAAAAGGTGTAGGAGGTCAGTTTGGAGCAGAACCTGTAGATGAAATAAATGATAATACGATTAGCAAGAAAATGATCCATAGAAGCCCTCACAGTACTGGTCGCTACATCAAGCACTGCATGGAATACATCAAAATCTGCTTTGTTGTCGTGGTGAGGGTGAGTAAAATCTGGTTCCTTCAGCTCTCCTAAGTGATTTTCCACAGCCTTGTTTTCCATCCTCAGTTTTATATGGATGAAATTGAAAAGCCAAATAATAGTTTTCCCCCTGCATCAAATATTAGCTTGCTATTTGAATCACAAGTCTATCTTGTCCCTGACACCCCTTCTGGCTATACGCTTCTGTTGGATTTCAGTATGTAGTGGGGAAGAGATTACGCCAAATTTGCTTTATCTATACTGTAACAGTGGATCAAATCCTCACCTTGGTTTATGTGAGCAACTGTGAAGGCGATGAGACAGCTCAGCTGAGTAAAACCCTTCAAAGAAGTCATGCAGCAAGGTGATTTCTCTCCAGTGAGGCTTTGATAAAAAGCAGTGTCTTATCTGGCTGTTTTTCCTTCCATTCCATTAGTTTTAGCTTTTAAGTCTTCCTTATTGTTTTATTGAAATGGCTGTTATGCCTGAAATTGCTCTCCTGTTGGGAGATTTAGCATGCTCTTTGTTCAGAAAAACAATGCTGCTGCCCACAGCACTGCTTCTGAAGGAACAGGTTTGATGTTTGGTGTAATGTGTGTGGTTTCCAGAAGAATATCAGGAGAGAAAAAAAAAAAAAAGTTTTTACTAAAAAATAGATAAGGCTGTCAAATGAAATCATGCCTGGGGGGGGAGTGTGAGTAATTTTTGTGTATTCTGGGAGATTGAAATAATCTAATCAGAGGAAGGTCATATACCAGAAAACAAAACATTGTTGTTCAGGAACTGAAAGAATGGAGTTTAAGAGGACAGTTTCCTCAGAGTTTCAGGGTGGCCTTTGTCTGATTTTTTAAACATTGTTTTAATCCTGCGTGGCTTTTGGTTTTTATTTATATGCAGTTTTGTCCACAAGTCCAGCTGAAATTATTGTCCAGATGTTCTGGGCCCTATACAAACAGGCGCATTGACCCTGAGCAGGAACCACTGTGAGTGGGACAAATTTAGCCAACAATTGCAGTTTGGGGTGCTGGTTGTCAGTAACAAAATATTGTATTAGATTAATCACAAGCTGTTTGGGCAAACTGTCAGATCAAACAGCAAAGTCAGAGTTCTGGTGAGCTGGAGATGTGGAGGTAAGTAGGAACACACCAGGCGGAAAATGCCTCTTGTAACAACCCGTAATGTTGGTTCTGCGCAGCTAACTGTTATGGTTGGCTCTGAGCTCAGCCACTTGGCTGCCTGTGTCCAAGCCTGGTGTGCAACTTGCTTTTTGCAGCTGTTGGAGCCTTTCCCAGGGGAACACGCATGCCCAGTCCCACATGTCCCTGTGCTATGTCTTTAGCTGCGTCTCCTTCTTTTCTCTTGGCACTGTAAAAAAAAAAAAACACCAACAAAGCACAGATTCAAATACTGATCTAACTGGTCTGTGCACAAGTCCTCTGGGCACTTTCTGCCTCAGCCTGGGCCTGCTTCCAAGTAGCTCAGACATCCCTGTTACATATGAGGTTGTCTCTTGGTTGTGCTGTGTTAAATGTTAAAGAAAGGTAGTTGTTGAATCTGTGTGAGATGTCAGTGACATGAACTGATTATACAAATATGGCCACCTTTAGTTAATGATCAGCTAAATCTGGTGGGGGATTAGTCTGAAGTTAAACACTCCCTACACATGATACAGAACTTCTTTCATATCCAGTGTTCTTGCTGGCTTCTCTTCTTCAACATCAGGCTATCCAGCCAGGAGATTACACAACCATGCACTCACTTGTTCTTTCTTTTCTTCCCTCCCATTCCCCTCATCCCCCAAATCCTTCATAAATCATGATTTCTCTCTTGCATAATAGAACAGCTTGCACACAGGAGGTGAAGAGTGCCCCCTCCACCCATCTTTTGCATTCAGATTGCCCTTTGCTTGGTGGTTTCTGGAAAGGCAGAGATGCAGCCTCGAGCCCACTCCTCTATTTGCCACAGAGAGGAGAACACAGGATCCAGTCCCACACTGGTACATGCTCTGTGACTTTGAGACATGATATTAAACAGACATTACCACTTTCCTTGGCCAAGGTTTTTGAATGAAGCAGCCTTAAGTGTTTGACTGCATGCTGCTTGATCCTGCTGGCGTTAGCCTTTGCCTGAGCACATACTAAAGGCCAGGTCAATGAGCGCATATAGCAAAGAAATTTCTCTTTTTCAGGATCAGATCAAATTTAAATATGAGGCAGGCAACTGAACTGCTCAGATTAGGCCTCGGTACCTTTAGGTACCTAAGGAACTGTATTGTCAAAATAACACTCCTTTTGGAGTCTGTCCCCTAACACTAGCTTATTGACTAGCTTATTATCTCTGTCCTACGTGTATCTGTAGCCCAAAATTTACAAATATCTCTAAAATGCCTATTCTCCTAAAGCAGGTCTGCACGAATTATGATAATCACCTTTCTCAGACACGGATGTTTCCATGAATTACAGTTCAGGCTATTTAATATGAGCGACTGGAAAAACGATCTCCTAGTAGGATGCATAGTTAAGCAGCAATCTAGGAAGTAAAGGAAATCTGGATGAATGGGGCAGTGACTCATCAGTCAGCCCTACCAGCAGCTCTCGCAATTTTCATTCCAAAATAACATACATAGGAACTCACCTGAGAATAAATGAACACAGAGGTGAACTCTCTGTGGAGAGGAGAAAAGGCTTCTGACACAGTCTGCAATGCACAAGACTTGGAGAGTGACAATCCTTCATTGGTACCATTCTTTAGCTGAATGGACACCCTGCTAAGATACCAGTTAAGGGAGTATTTAGTAAAAATCTTGGATAAATACACAATAAGATCACAAATTATAAAGCCAAACTGGATTATTATGAACATCTCCTTTGACATCCACAGGATTTGCATCAATTATTTAATTTTTGCACTAGAAAATAAATATCTGTTAGAAAAACTTCCCAGAGATGGACCATCTCTAAATCATTTCAGTGGTTACTTAACTGCACTTTGAGAAAACAACTCTCTTGAATCTGAAATTGTCAAGCTTCAGGTTTTATACATTATGTTTCGCTAGTGTGAAGGATTATTAATTTGCTGTTCATGCAAGAAATGAGCATTGTAAAACTTCATTTTACTTACCTGACGTTTAGGCATTGCTTCCCAGAAAGGAATTTATACCCTCAAGTTAGATATGCAGTGGGAAGGAAAGGCTGTCTCCAAGTGAGGTCCAGGCTACCTGTTATGCTGGAAGAGGGATCCATCTGATCTAGTGAACAAGCAGTGATAAAGAAAAGCATACACCTGAAATCCCATTCCTCTGGTTACTGAAGTTACTCATCCTGCACTGCAAAAGGATGAACAGCCTACACCGTGCCTTCAGAAAATGGAGCAGAACTCTCACTTTTATTTATAAAAGTGGCCAGCAGTGGACTGAGTTCATCTGCTTTGTAGCAGCCCAGGGCTGTGCTTCCCAAGCAGCATGCTTTAGGAGGTTCAATAGCATTCCCTGAAGCCTTACATAAGCTCTATAGCATCTGCAAGGTGGTGTAAAAATTCTACGTGCTGGAAAACAATGGGTCTGCCTGAACGGGAAAATAAATAAACCCCCACCCAGTAATTCAGATTTTGTTCTGAAATGAGAGGGGAGACCCCAGCTCCCTGCCTTTCTCACTGCAGCAACTTAGAGCTGTGCATTTTTCCCCTGCCAGCACAGCCCTCACCACCAGGGTGTAGGCTATTACTAAAAGAAGCACTCGTCATTCTTCCTGGAAAAGTTGTGCCATTCTGCAGGAGAGACTTTGAGATTCACTTCCTAGGCAGGAAGTGTGATATTCCATTCTACCAGTGAAGGCCCTGTGCTAAGAGAAAAGAGACTGGCATGTGTTCCCACCTCCAAGGGCTCTTCAGACATTTGTAACAGCTCTCAAACCATAGATTGCAACCCAGACCTTTCTCCTCCCAGGAAAGGGCCATGATTACCACACCCAAAAAGTATTCCCTTTCGGGCTCCTTGGCAAGCTAGCATAGTTGCAGGTGGAAAATTAGATCCCCATGTTTCCTTATAACCCACCAACTGCAGCACTCTCAACACACATAGAGAATCATAGAATAGTTAGGGTTTGAAAGGACCTGAAAATCATCTAGTTCCACCCCCCTGCCATGGGCAAGGACACCTCACACTAAAATATATGCCTGAACTCTCCGAGCCAAGGAAGACTCTGAAGCTCCTGCCCTCATTCTTAGCAAAGGCAGTAACTAGGAGGTATTGGCGCACTCCAACAAACTACAGACTACCCACACAACCAGCAACATGCAAAGTGAACTCCTCCTCGCAAATATGCCTTTGCACACAGCCACCACCATTTGCTTTAAAAAACTCATTCCTTGTTTGTCAGGCACACACACCATTATCAGCACCCTTAGGGGACTACATAAACAATCTGAGGTAGATTTGGCCTTACCAAGATAGCAACAGGCAAGTACAGAGGGACTGCAGGATGTTCTCAGGAGTACATGTGTACATATTTATGGCTACTTCGAGTCCTAATGAGATAGACAGGGGTTTGAAGATGATGCCATGCGTAATGCCATCAAGACTGACTTGGTAGTGACAACTCACCGAGCTTCCATCTGCTTTGCCTAGGCTTCCCTGGAAAAAAATGATGTGTTCAAAACTGAGACATCTGTGCAAATTAGCAGTGAAACAAGGAGCTACTTGTTTGTACTTCAGGATAAACATAGTGAACCCTGCACCTTGGCCAGGCAGCTCTTTGGCTAATCATGCTGACTCTGCTGGGATCCTGCACTGGGACTGCAAACCTCAGTAGGCTCTTTCAGTAGAAACACACATATTTTACAGCACCATTTCTAAAGGGCCAGTGAGTTACATACTAGGTACTCACTTAAACAGACACAGACTAGGGAATGGTCAGATCCTCCAAGTAAAATGGTAACAAAGCAAAATATAAAACAGAAACAATGATTCCTTTTTCATATATATGTGTGCATATATATATGTGTATGTATATATATATACACACACACCCTTTAACATCTAGGGATGCAAATACCCTGCCAGAACAGGGTGATACTTTATTCACGTTAATAACAAGGACATACGTACACTACTCACCTAATCTGGCAACATTTAGCATTTCTATTCAACACAGAAATTCTTATCTGTTTAAAGCATGAAAGACTACAGCATTGCAGATGCAGCAAAACCCACTCCAGCTTCTAGGAGATGATGCACTGTGAGTGAACTTGAACACACTGGAGAAGACAAGGTGGCAGATTTCTCACAATCTTTCTCCTCCCAAAGTCCAATGAAGTATAGCAATAACATAGAACGTTGATACCAAAGACAACAGTAGTATCTTAGAACTTTAACACAATTAGGCAAGAGATCCTGGGCAGCACCCAGATCAGAAGAGCAAAAAAGTGCAAGCTCATTCTACTTCCTTACTGTAGCAATGTTTGCTATCCGGACTTCAAACACTGTTTTACTGCTGCCTATCCATGTTTTCTGTTCACTTCTCTTTGCTGGGACTGCTCTACCTTACAGAAGAATGAACACTAAATTTTGTGTTTTGCAGTAAGCACAGCTGAAGGACCAACACTTCCTCTCATGTACATTCCACCACCAAACCCATTTCCTCATCAGAACGGGTGAGCTGCTCGGCACAGCAGTCCCTCACCCCACGGGTGGCACGCGGCCTCCCCTGAGAGCCCAGGCCGCGGCAGAGCTACCCGAAGCCATTGGCAGTGCTTGCATTTGGGCCCAGACTTGCTCCCCAACACGGCACCAACCCCATCACCACCAAGCACCAGGGCAGCTGGGGACCCTTCCAGTGGCTCTTGGTGGTCTCTCCTAGTAAGAAGCAGCAAGACCAGCCACCTCTCCAGCCCTCAGGACGCAAAAAAGCCCCAAAGTGAGGGGAACGTGGTGTAAACCCCCCCGGAATGACATATGGGGGCAGGGCCCGCCGGGGCACAGTCCTGCCCGAGGACGGCGAGCGCCCTAAGCGGCGCCTCCCCCCCGCCAGGCCTGAGGGAAGCCCC